>JAHIAM010003024.1:0-47572 GCA_021605205.1 Aegilops longissima
AAGGCCTAACTCGAGACGCCAACACTCCTAAGGTATTCGGTCTTTTATAAAGGCGGGCCAAACAATGCCCTTGGTAACAAGCCCCGTGTCCAGTATCGCAAAATTGACGCGGTCGATGCTAAAACGCCGCCTCCTCCTTGGTTATAATAAGAAACCGGGGATGAGTAACAACAAGAGACAATAAAAAGGTTTACGCAGGTCTTAATCTGAAAAGAATCCTTGTAACAGGTCCCTCTGCGTCGCTCCTTTGTGTCTCCGTTGCAGCAGTATCCTCGGATGGGTATAGCACGGCGCTCATCTATAAAAGAGAGGAACTTAGTTTGAAAAATAAAAAATATCGTGCGAGAAAAAATGTACTTTATATTAAATAAACAGAGTATGGTTCGAAAGGTGATTAAAATTGAGCTTTATTGTCTCTTGTTGTACGTGCGTGCAGCCCCTTGTATGGGGGTATTCCACTAGTAGGCGCCGGACTCTTCTAGCCGTGTCTGAGGTTTGAATGACCTATTCGGGTGCTTTGATTAGCGGAGCCGGATTGGTGTGGGGCTGTCAAGGCAGTCTCACGTTCTTCCGACTTCGAGTAACACTTAATACTCCCTTTTAATGAGATGATGCGCGTGGACGGGCATTTTAAGTGTAAGAGATGCATAATGCGGTATTATGCTAAAGCGGTGAAGCTTCACGCCCCATAGTGCTTGATAGCTACTTTCGAATGGGGCGATGTGGAAGGTTAACTTTTGGCGGAAGTTGTCTGATGAGCCAACACAACTTCTAGCAAGAGGGAGCCCTGTATAATGGGCATATGTGCTCCGCATTATTCCTTTAAAGGAAGTGTTGCTATGGCTAATTTTGGTTGGGTCTATCCCCATCTCATGGATTGTGTCTCGATATATCAGGTTTATGTCACTTCCGCCATCCATGAGGACTTGTGTAAATTGAACTGGCCAATTATAGGATCCAATATTAAGGCAGTCCATCCCTGCGTCCGGATACTTTCTGAGTAGTCCCGACGGTCGAAGGTGATTGGTTTTGAGAACCAGTGTTGGTACTCGGCGGGGTAGATTGTGCGGTAGCTGTAATTCAATGGGTGCCCTCTGCTTTCCCCTTTGTTACTTGAAGTAAGTTTACTGTCTTGACCTCTTGTGGGAAATTCTTTTGTTTTCGGTGCTTTCTGCTTGTGGGGTTCGTCATCATATTCACTTGGTGTGTCGAGCCCCTTGTGTTCGGCATTGAGTCTGCCGGACTGCTTGAAGACCCAACAATCTCTGTCGGTGTGGTTTGCAGGCTTCCCGGGAGTACTATGGATTTGGCATATCTTGTCCAAGATTTTGTGTAAGTTGGATAGCTCATCGCTATTGTCCTTCAGGGGCAGTTTTTTATTGTTCTGCCGTGAGCTTTTGAATCAAGCGCTGATCGCCGCGCTCTTTGGACCGTTCCCTTAATCCGGCGCTGGTCATTGTTGCGCTCGTGGTTTCCCATTTCCATCCCTCGACTTGGATGTACTTGGGTCGCTGGTATCGTGATCTTGCTAGCCACTATCCTCTCCCGTCAAAAGCGGGTCATGAGGCTTGTTAGTGCAGCCATGGTTCTCGGCTTCCCTGCCGAGGTGTCGTGAGCCATTCTGTCTCGGACGCTGTGTTTGAAAACTGCTAAGGCTTTGCGTCCGAGACGATCGACTATTTGGTTCTTTTGGTGAGGAACCTGTTCCAGAATTTGCGGGCTGACTCTCCGGGTTCTTGAGTTATATGACTTAAATCGCTCAGATCCGGAGGACGGACATAAGTCCCTTGAAATTTTCCCAAAAGCATCCTCGAGCTCTTCCCAACTTCCAATGGTATTTTCAGGAGGCTTTTGAGCCAATGCCGGGCTGGCCCTTTGAGCTTGAGGGGTAAGTATTTTATGGCGTGGAGATCATCTCCTCTAGCCATGTGTATGTGGAGGATGTAATCCTCAATCCAGACTGCAGTCTGTTGTTCCATCGTATGCCTCTATGTTTACGGGTTTGAACTCCTGGGAATTGTGATCCAAAGACCTCATCGGTGAAACACGGGGGTTTGCGGCACCCCTATATTTGGGTGTGCCGTGATGTTCGGATATTTGGCGTGTTGCATTGCTTTGAAGAGCTAGCTTTCTCGGCCCGTAGATGGACCTAACTGGGCCATCCTTTTGGTGCGAATCCTTATGCGGATCGTGTACTGGCTTGTGTGCGGTGCCATTTGCCGCTCTCTGTTTGCCGTGGGTCATCCATCCGACCGGGTGGCCCTCTTGTTTTTTGATTGTGGGGGCTCTACGGCCTCCTCATCAAATTCGGGCAGTATTTTTCTCTTTGGGTAGCTCTTTGTTCGGCGACTGTAGCCATATTTGTCTACGGTGTTGAGTACTTTGCTCCATCTGGTTCTGAGTGCATCTTCCGCTTTTTTGAGCTTCCGCTTCTGCTTTTTCAAAGCTCAGCAGCGGGCGACGAGCCTTTGTGGAGGTTCTTCGCTCCAACAATTTGTCCGGCGTGAGATCGTCCGGATTATTATCTTCGCCGGGACGGGTTGTTTATCCAAGTTGTCCTGTTCGGACGGTTGCTCGATAGCATGTTCGTCGCCCACCGGTTCGCCTCCGCTCTATGGCTGGGTCTTTGTCGGCGGGACTTTCAGCGGCGTTTCGTTGCTGTTTTGACCGCTTTTCGAGGATTTATCCTTCGTGGCGCCCCGTTGTTCCTCGTCGTCACTTCCTTTAGGTGTATCCACCATGTATACATCATGGGATGAGGTGGTTGTCCAGCATCCTATAGGTGCTGGTTCATGGTTGTCTCCTACATCGTCGTCCATACCGTCGATGTCTTCAGAGTAGAAATCGAGCACGTTGTGTAAGCTTTCGACAGTGCCTACAAAGTGGGTGGTGGGTGGGCGTTGAATTTCTTCGTCGTCCGCATCCCAACCTTCCTGGCCGTAATCCGGTCAGGGCTCTCTGATAAAGAGAGAGACTTTAGTGATTTCAAGATGTCGCCAAAGGGCGAGTCTTTGAAAGATGTCCGGGTGAGCTCCATGACCTGAGCCCAATCGGATTCGATCGGCAGGGGCGCAGAGTCCGGAGAGGAGTCCGGCACCTTGGAGTCACGGTCTTCGCAAAGGACAGGGATGGAGTTCAGCTCAATCGCCGTTGAGATTGTAGACCCCGAGACGGTGTCCAACCACTCATCCTCGATCGGGGGAGTCGGCTCTGAGCTAAGGGTCGGAGCGGACGCCGTGCGACCTCGAGCATCGGTCGTGGCGAGCTAGATCGTGCCCATCGAGACAATGCGCGGCGCTTGGTTGTGGCTCAATGCGTCAAGATCAAGTCTCCGCGGACATCGGCCGAGATAGTTCGCTTTCCAAATCTGACCGATGGCTGGGGCGTAGCTTGATCTGCTCCAGATGGCCAAGTGAATCGCTCGCAAATTGCAAAAGCCCGAATACGAAGATCTATCCGGGAGAAAAGTTCACCGGACAAGCGCCATTGTTGATGATCAAAGGAGCCATCGGGCCTATAGGTGACGGCTACGAGGAGCTCTCAATGAAAGCACCAATGTCGGTGTCAAACCGCGGATCTCGGTAGGGGGTCCCAACTCTAAGGCCTAGGCGATGGTAGCAGGAGACAAGGGACACGATGTTTTTACCTGGTTGGGCCCTCTCGATGGAGGTAATACCCTACTCCCGCTGATTAATATTGATGATATGGGTAGTACAATAGTAGATCTACCACGAGATCGTAGAGGCTAAACCCTAGAAGCTAGCCTATGGTATGATTGTTGTTCGTCCCCATTGGACTCAAAACCCTCCGTTTATATAGACACCGGATAGGGTTAGGGTTACGCAGAGTCGGTTACAATGGTAGGAGATCCACATATTCAGACGCCAAGCTTGCCTTCCACGCCAAGGAAAGTCCCATCCGGATACGGACGAAGTCTTCAATCTTGTATCTTCATAGTCTAGAGTCCCGCTTAACGGTGATAGTTCGACTATCAGGACACCCCTAGTCCAGACTCCTCACCCTTGTTTTGGTGCCTTACGCCCGTTATATCGCTAAGGTAGCGCAGGGAGAACTATCGCGATTGTGTCGGTTCTTCCCGGACGAGCACCTCAAGAGTGAAAGCCAAAACCTGACCGACATGATGTGGCGAGAGCTGGTCGCTGTTCGAGAGGTTTTAAAATCCTTAAAGATTTTCCGCTTTAGGAGATAAATCGGCTTCGTCCGATCTAGGCGCGTATAGCGCCCGATTCGTCTTCCGATTCTAGGGGCTTCACGAAATTTAAAATTGTAGACTTCTATGGCTAAGTGAAAGTTATAAAGCCGCATAGTCCGATTGCCTTGTTCGCTGCGCCGGACACCTCCTTAAGGGACCAAACATTTGGATAAAGAGTGTCCGGGTTTTCCACAAACACCCCAGTGCTATTCACGTGGGGGCGGAAGCCGACGACTGGCCTACATTCAGGATTTTATAAACAGCCACACAGAAGGTAATATTTTAAATAACAAAAGCGCTACATAGCGCAAGTAACTTCTTCTTTAATTACAAACATGACAGAAGTGAATTCATTCCAAAATGGCGTCCTTGGTACACTCATTGGCGACGAGACGAGCACCCTTCATCACGCCATCATAGTACATCTCGGGATGACGATGCGCCTTGCCCTCCGGTGGCCCGTCCTTGACCAGGTTTTCCGCATCCAGCTTGCCCCAATGCACCTTGACGCGGGCAAAATCTCAGCGGGCACCTTCGATGCAAACGGATCGCTTGATCACTTCAAGCCGCGGGCAGGCATCCACCATCCGCTTGATCAGGCCAAAGTAGCTATGGCGGGAGCTCATCAGGCCACATCCTCGACTATGAAGTCCTTCATAGCAGTTAAACCGCTCTATGGAGTTCGATCAACTGCTTCAGTTGGTCGCTCCGAGGCATCGGATGATCGGCCCCAGCATACTGGGACCATAACAGCTTCTCTGTTGAGCTCCCCTCCTGGGCACGGTAGAACTCCGCAGCGTCTATGGCAGATCTGCAAATGCCCCTGGAGAGCTCCGTATTCGAGTAAGTAAAAGAAACGCCTCCTCCACATGTTTGCTTTGCATAAAGAATGTCTTACCCGCTGCTATATTTTCGGCCTCCTGGATCTCCTACTGTGCTTTCTCAGCTTTGGCCTTGCCATCTTTCAAACTTACAAGGGCCTTCGCAAGCTCGGCCTCCTTCATCTTCAGATTATGCTCCATTTAACTCGCACTTCTTGCGAGGTCCTGGAGCTCCTCTTGTACTCGCCCACTCTAGCACTTTGCTTTTGTGCTCCTGCATTCCAAGGCCCCTTTGTTTTCGGCCTCGGACAGCGCTTTCTTGAGGGCGCCACTTGGCGGTGGCCCTGCATACCGATCCCGACGCTTTGGCGTTAGGATCGACAAATTTTGCATATCTTTAAATATATACGAACGGGGAATCGCTTACCTTTAGTCTCCTCGAGCTGCCTCTTCGTGAGGCCAAGCTCTCCCTGCGCCTGCTCTAGGTCCCACTGCAGTTCGGCACCCTCTAAAGATCACGGGCATCAAAAGACAAGCAGCCAGACACTGCTTATTCACAACAATACTTATTATTAGACTCCTGCAGATTATAATTGACCCTCCGTTTGGCTTTTCTTTCCGAACACCAAACAGTGTATCAGGGGCTACTACCTATTAGGTGGTAATTTCATACATTTTTATTACTTACCTCAAAGCCCGTCAGGAGGCTTGTGCATGCTTCGGTCAGTCCGCTTTTGGCGGACAGGGCCTTTTGAATCACCGCACTCATAATAGTACGGTGCTCTTCTTCCATGGAAGCGCCTCGAGGTGCTTCCACCAGGCTATCCGGCGCCATTGACGCGACGGAAGTCCTCGGCACGGGCGGCTCGCCCTCCCTAATGAGGGGCTGCCCGCCCAAGTCCGGAACCGTCGGAGGTTCCTGAGCAGTGTTCGGTCAGGAGCCCGCCTTGTTGCGGCTCTCATCGACGTGATCCACGGGGATCTTGAACCCCACATGTCCGACATTCGGAAGTCCGCCTTGGGGCGTCTCCAGTGCCACCTGCCCCTTCTCGTGGAACCTTCGGGACAACACCTCTGTGTCATCCGTAGGCTGAGGAGTGGTGGCCGTCGGGAGCGAGTTCATCTCTGAAGCGCCCAGAGACCCATACGAAGACAACACCTCCGGATGAGCCCGAACCGGATTGCATCAATGTTCAGCGTTATTAACAATTGTGAAGTGAAAATCACGGTAGAGTGCGGACACTTACGATCGCGCCAGGGGATTCCCCCTGGGCAGCCACCCTTCCTCGCTATGAGCGGCCGTGGTGGAGTATTCTGGAAGGGACGTCTTTCCCTTCTTGGGCGTCCCAGCCTCCCCTTCTGGGGCGGCCTTCCTATTTTTCTCCTCCCCAGTACGGGGAGGTGGAATTTCTTCTTGCTTTCCCCCACCGCGGAAGAATCTGTTTAATTCGCCATCGGATGACGAGGTATGACGACCTTGCGCCGAGGGCCTCTCGCCCCACGGCTCGCCCCTCGGGCCTCTCATCCTTTCCGGATGGGGCGCTTTCTTCTTCTTCCTCCTCCTCGGGAGGAGGCGCCCTCGTCTTCTTGGACGAGGTTTCTGCCTACACCTTACACCGGAGACCCTTTCGGGTCCCCGGGGCCTTCTTCTCGGCCTTCTTCTCCGGCACCTTGTATGGTTGAGGGAGTTCCGGACTAGGGGGTGTCCAGATAGCCGAACTATCATCATCGGCCGGACTCCAAGACTATGAAGATACAAGATTGAAGACTTCGTCCCGTGTCCGGATGGGACTTTCCTTGGCGTGGAAGGCAAGCTTGGCAATACGGATATGTAGATCTCCTACCATTATAACCGACTCTGTGTAACCCTAACCTATCCGGTGTCTATATAAACCGGAGGGTTTTAGTCCATAGGACGAACAACAATCATACCATAGGCTAGCTTCTAGGGTTTAGCCTCTTTGATCTCGTGGTAGATCCACTCTTGTAACACACATCATCAATATTAATCAAGCAGGACGTAGGGTTTTACCTCCATCAAGAGGGCCCGAACTGGGTAAAAATTGTGTCCCTTGTCTCATGTTACCATCCGCTTAGACGCAGCTAGGGACCCCTACCCGAGATCCGCCGTTTTGACACCGACATTGGTGCTTTCATTGAGAGTTCCTCCGTGTCGCCACCGATAGGCCCGATGGCTCCTTCGATCATCAAAACGACATACCTGTGGTGAGACCTTTCTCCCGGACAGATCTTCGATTCGGCGGCTTTGCTGCGGGCAACCCGCTTGGCCATCCGGAGCAGATCGAAAGCTACGCCCTAGCCATCGTGTCAGATTTGGAAGTTTGAACTATACGGCCGATATCCGCGGAGACTTGATCTTCGACGGATTTGAACCGCTGCCAAGTGTGCGACTGCCTCGATGGGCATGATCTAACTCGCAGCCAAACTGTGCCTCGAGGCCGCACGTAATCCGCCCGACCCTTAATCCGAGGCGGATTCCCGATCGAGGACTTAGTGGTTGGACACCGCCGGGGCTTTAATCTCTACATGATCGAGCCAACTCCATCTCCGTCCTTTGCGAAGATCTCGACTCAGGTGCGGACTCTCTCCGACTCCGAACCGCCTCACGCCCTTGCTAATCGAATCCGATTACGCCCGTTATGGAGTTTAGGGTCAGGACATCTTTTCAAGACTCGCCTTTGGCGACACCTGAATTCACTAAAGTCTCTCTCTTTATCGGAGAGCCTGGCCGGATCAAGGGTCGACGGTTGGGATGCGGACGACGAAGAAATTCAAAGCCCACCCACCACCTACTTGGTAGCCGTTGTCGACGATCTAACCGACATGCTAGACTACGACTCAAGACATTGACGGTATGGACGACGATGCCGAGATTTAACAAGAACCAGCGCCACCGGCACCTCGAAAGCCACCTCACCATATGACATATATATGGTGGATATCCCAAAGGATGGAATGGCGGCGAACAGAGGAAGATGACCCTCCAAGAAACAGCCCAAGCGCCGGCCACGCCGGCGCCGCTCTAAATCCCGCCATAGCAAGAATGAAGATTCCGCACCGGAGATAAGAATACACCGGACAAGGTCAAGACAATCCACTCAAAGAAGATCCAACAGACGAGGATGGAAACGCCACCCTCACGAGAGAGCGGCGTAAGAAGAGGTAGAGGATTATATGCCTCTCCTCCGAGACGGCAAGCCTCGACGACGATGAATTCGCTGTGCTCGAGGATCCCGCCGAACAAGAGCGTTTTAGACGCAGGCTTATGGCCACGGCGAACAGCCTCAAGAAAAAGCAGCAACGACTTAGAGCTGATCAGATCTGCTAGCCAATGATGGATGAAGTCTCGCGTCAAGAGCATGAGCTCGAACGCCTCCAAAGCTACCCTAAACGCAAGCTGCTCCCCGATTAGAGGAGGAGGCTTACGAACCCGCATCACCAGGAGACAATACGGCTGACCGACCACCCCGTGGTCGCGACAGAGAGGCCTCTAGGCCCTTCACTAGAACCGCACTCGCATCGCTCAAAAGCACACGCCACAGGGGAACGCCCGACCTGCGAGATATATTGAGGACAAGGCAAGACAATCAAGATCGATCTATGGATCGCGTGCGCCCACGGCACGTGGCGACAACCGTCGCGCGGACACAAGAAGTCCGGTGGGCGAACAAAATGCATAAAGCTCTTTTGAGCTCCGCCGTGATATCGCCCAAGACAGAGGCGCCGACACCCACTATGCTTCATGCATTTAAGTAGTGGATCATCAAATCCCAAGGGTTTAAACCCGTCAATATTGAATCTTATGATGGCACAACAGACCCCGCGGTTTGGATCAAGACTATCTCCTCCACATCCACATGGCCCGTGGTGATGATCTTCACGCCATCAAATACCTCCCCCTCAAGCTTAAAGGACCAGCCCGGCATTGGCTCAATAGCTTGCCGCCAGAGTCAATTGGGAGTGGGAGGACCCGGAAGCCGCATTCCTCGATAACTTCCAGGCACTTATGTGCGACCACCGACGCCGATGAGCTAAGCCACATAATTCAGCAGCCTGATTTAATCGACCGACAATTACGGACACGGTTCTAACCAAGAAAACCAAATCGCCAACTCGTCGGATGCGAGGCCCTCGCGCCTTCAAGAATAACATCTATGACGAGTGGCTTGCCCGACACCTAGGACAGGAAAAGTCAAATCCATGGCAGCCCTCACATCACTCATGACCCGCTTCGCGGGTGAGGACAGTAGCTAGCACGCAGCAACAACCTCAAAGAAAATTTCGCAGTCCGGACTTCAAGGACCGAAATGGCAGGCCGCGTCGTAATAAAAAAAACGCCGATTAACGGCGATAATATTGAGGATACGGCAATCAATGCCGGATTCAGAGGCTCTAAACCCGTTAGTGGAAAAAGCCATTCAAAAGAACTCCTCCGGTCTGTCCAATTTGGACCGAATATCGACGCTTGTGCGATACACGGCACTTCAAAAGCCAGCTTAACCACACCAACAGGACTGTTGGGTATTCACAGTGCAGGCAAGTTAATTGCGAAAACAATGACAAGGGGCTGCATAGCGATGACGAGGACGAGACCCAACCGCCGAACAATAGAGGATGTAAGGTTTCACAAAAGCGGACGGTGAACATGATATACGCAACGCACATACCCAAAAGGGAGCGGAAGCGTGCACTCGTGGATGTCTAC
Organism: Aegilops longissima; assembly: GCA_021605205.1. NCBI lineage: Eukaryota > Viridiplantae > Streptophyta > Magnoliopsida > Poales > Poaceae > Aegilops > Aegilops longissima. The sequence continues at coordinate 9,761 of JAHIAM010003024.1, forward strand.
GCGATGGAGCCATTGCCCAAGTTCAATCCATGGTCCTCCTGCCCGATCACTTTTGACCGAAGGACCACCCCACCAAAGATCCGCCACGGCGGATTCACCGACCGGTCTTAGACCCAATCATCGATGGATTTCACCTAACCGTAGTCCCGATGGATTTGGCGGCAAGAGCCTGAACCTGCTTTACCAGGATACAAAGCATAAAATGGGCATAGACCCTCAAGGATTAAACCTACCAAAACAACCTTTAAAGGCGTCATACCAGGTGTAGAAGCCAATTGTACAGCTCAATTACACCGAAGTGGTCTTGAATCCCGGATAACTTCCGGGCGAGGAGTTAATCTTCGACATAGTCCCGTTCGCAGCAGCTATCATGCCTTTCTGACGCGTGCAGCGTTTGCAAAGTTCAACGCGTGCAGCACTACGATACCTCAAGCTCAAGATGCCAGGCCCTCGAGGAGTCATCACGGTCAACGGAAACACCGAACGCTCTTCCGCACGGAGGAACATACAGCCGCCCTCGCGCGAAGTGCAATGCAGCCTCTTAAGGCAATTTCGAGTCCGCCGTTAAGCGGCGGACACTGCTAAGCGCGCCGAGTAACTTACAACAAGACCACCCGCACGTTCGAGCATGCGAGTGATGCAGCCCCAACCCCAGCTCTGCTAAACGCCAGCAGGTCCTTCGCGTACACCATTACGCTCAAGATACCATGGGCATGGGGAGAGGGCACGACCACGATAAACCAGGATGCGGCTCAACCACACGGGGGCTCTCAAGTGTGTCGCTCCTTTTCTTTTCTTTTTTACCTCTTACTTTTTACCCACAGACTCCGCTTGTCGAGGCCTGTCCGCAGCAGAACTGCCGAACTCACGATGCAACAGCCAGGAAGGATAAAGGCTACAACGAATATCTGGTGGTCTCCATTATAAGCATTTTTATACACCAATCGCAGCCTACCCCTGGAGGGGGACATGTTTAATAGTCCCATACCTTGCTTATCGCACTATTTGTATCGTTCTGCATTCGTAGCACCACTTATTGAATAAAACAATGCAGCACCTTTTTGCTTATAATTGCATTTCTTTTTTATACATATGTTCATTCACGGCATGTTGCATCCGTACACTTTGGTCTGCTAATATACACCAGGGGCTTATGTTTCCGCATTATGGTATGATGAGTCCGAACACTTTCACAAGTGCGGCACCCGAACTTATAGCACTATATGCATCGGCTCGAATCATGTCTTGGGTCAATACTTGGGTTTGCCCGGCTCCCATGTTTTGGTACCTTACATTCCGTTATATCGGCTAAGGTAGCCTTTGGAGAACCACTGCGATTCCGTCCCAGTTGAGCTGGGTTAACGCCTCGATGGAAAGCTAAACTGACCGTCATGATGAGGCGAGAGCCGATTGTTGTTCGAGAGGTTTTTTGTAGTCTTAAAGACTTATGCCGCTTAGAGCGAGGAGCCGGATCTTGTCCGTCCAAGGCGTGGATAGCGCCCCAAATTGCCTTCCGAAGACTAGGGCTTCACCAAATTTAAAATTATAGAATTCTATGGCTAAGTGAGAGTGTTCAAGCATTATAAGTCCGGTTGCCTTGTTATTTGTGTTGAGCGCCTCCTAGATGGACCCAAAATGGGAACAAGAGCGCTCAAGTTTATCCCAACACCCTAGCACTCGTGGCATGGGGCTGAAGCGACGACTTGCCATCTCTCGATTCGATGAACAGCCGCACGTAGGTAATATTTTAAATTAACAAGCGTTGCTTAGCGATATGAACTAAGTTTTCAGTATACGGGATAACAAAATGCGAGTCTACTCAAATATTACATCTTTGGAGCACTCACCCGCAATAGTCGGGCGCCCTTCAAAGACACTCTTATAATACATCTCGGGCATGCGATGCTCCTTGCCCTCTGGTGGCGGTCCATCACGAGCTTCGGCATCCATCTTGCCCAGTGCACCTTTGCATGGGCAAGGGCTGCAGGCACCCTCAATACAAGCGGAATGCTTGATAACTTCTACTCACGGCACGCATCCATCAGCCGCCGCGCAGGCAAGTAGCTCCCACGCATGGCCTCCTTAGGCCACAACCGAACTATGAGGCCCTTCATGGCCTGTTCGGCCGCCTTGTGGAGCTCGACCAGCTGCTCAGGTTGGTCGCTAAGGCGCCGGATGTCCAGCCTCAAAGATCTTTGAGACGAAGACCTTCTCCGTCGAGCTCCCTCCTCGCCCGGTAGAATGCGGCAGCATCGGACACGCTGCGAGGAAGATCTGCGACGCATACGGAGAGCTCCGGTCGGGTAAGAAACAGTAATTAACACTCACATGCTTACTTTGCATGAAAATGCCTTACCGCTGCTATTTTCTTCACCGCCTCAACCTCCTGGAGGGCCTTGTAGGCTTCGGCCTTAGCGGCTTTGGCACTCTCAAGAGCCGTTGCAAGCTCAGACTCTCGAGTCTTCGAGTCACGCTCCAAGCTCTCATGTTTTTTCACGAGATCCTGGAGCTCTTGCTGTACCTCCGCCACCCGCGCCTCCTGCTTCTCTCGCTCGGTGCGCTCCACGGCCGCATTACGTTCGTCGCGCCCGCTGCCTCCTTGAGGTCGCCACCTCGTTAGTGGCCCCTACAATACCCACGTTATCCTTGTCATTTTCTTGCAACCAAATCCTTTTACATAAGGTACAATTTTCATAAGGTATTACTCACCTTCTTTTTCCTCGAGCTGCTTCTTGGCATGGCCGAGCTCGTTCTTGGACCGCCGAGGTTTTCCTTCAAAGTATTGACCTCCATGATCGGTCGGCGGAGGTCAGCAAAGACAACCTGCAATCCCATATTGAGATATTTTTATGACTCCTGCGTTTATCTTTCTAAAGATCCTCATCCGGCTTTCCTTTCCGAACACCGAACCGAGCATCGGGGCTACATCTATGCGGTACCATTTTACATATATTGAAATTCTTACCTCAAAGCATGTTAGAAGATCATTGAGGCTTGGTCAGCCCGCTTTGGCGAGCTGAACCTTCGAATCACCGCACTCATAACAGTGTGGTGTTCCTCTTCGATGGAGGCGCCGTTCAGCGCCCAAAGAATTATCCGGCACCTCCGGTTGGGACGGAGGCAGCCAGCGTCATGTCTTGCCCTTCTTCTGAAGGGTCGCCGCCGGACTCTGAAAGCCACTATGGCCTCCGGCTGAGTCCGTGCAAAGTCCGGAGGGTGTCTGTGACATCTCGGGGCCTCCTCCTCTGGTGGGTCCCTTTCGGGATCCCACCTCGGTGTCGTCCATGACGGGGTGGAGGCAGTCGGAAGGAATCCATATCCGACGACCCAAGGACCCGCCGACGAAGCGGAAAGATCATCCTTAGGCGGACTTGTGGTTGTATGCGGCATTAGAAAGACATTATGTGGCTAAAAGAAAAACCTTGAAGTTATTCGGGAGTCCGGATACTTACGATCTCGCCAGGCTTGGCCCTTGGAGGCCAGTTCTCTCGCTGTCACATCGGCATTGGCAGAGCAGTCCGGGGAAGAGTTTTTCCTTCTTGGACCCTTGGCCTCCCTTGTTGGGGAGGCCTTCCTTTTTCCTCCTTCACTGGGAGAGGCTCTTCTTCTCCTCCTCGCCTTGGTGGGAGGAGTCGGCCTCGGATTCATCATCCGATAGCATTTGAAAACGGAACTCTTCCGAGTCCCCGTGGCTGTCTTCTTGGCCTTCTTCTCGGCACCACGTGGTGCCGGAGCCAGCAGCCCCGCGTTAGGCGGGCGTCCGCTGGGTCCTCGGCAATGGGGCGGACATATAGTCCGTTCGCCTTCGCCAGCCATTCTGTCAAAGGTAAAGGGAGTTTAGATCCCAGATAGAGCCAAACTATGGAAAACAAGTGGTGAAATCACTTACCTCGTCACTTGACGCCTGCGAGTGGAATCCGCGATCTTGATAGCGGATGCGGAGCCGGCGCCTTGAACAACACCTTCCGGACATCTTCGTGCGTAGTGTCAAGAGCCCGCCAGGTCCGGTGTTGCGCGAATCAAACTCCCACATGTTGAAGCCCGTCGCTGGCACGGGAGAATCCGCGGATGAGCATGACTGGACTACGTTGACAAGCTTGAGCTTCTTGTCCACCACTTCGGATACAGGCTTGGAGTCGGTCAGCTCCTCCGAATCCCCCCAAATCCGGCCACTCTCTTTCCAGGAGGTGAGCCGTGTAGGAATGCCAGATCTAAATTCGGGGGCCGCCGCCCATTCAGGGTCACGCGGCTCGGTGATGTAGAACCACCCCGATTGCCACCCCCTGATGGTTTCCATGAAATTTCCCTCCAGCCACGTAACGTGGGACATCCTGCCCACCATGGCGCCTCCGCACTCCGCTTGGCTGCCCTTCACAACCTTTGGCTTGACACTGAAGGTCTTGATCCACAAGCCAAAGTGGGGCTGGATGCAGAGGAAGGCCTCGCACACGACGATAAATGCCGAGATGTTGAGGATGAAATTCGGGGCCAGATCATGGAAATCTAGGCCGTAGTAGAACATGAGCCCCCGGACAAAGGGATGAAGCGGGAAGCCCAGTCCGCGGAGGAAATGGGGAAGAAATACTACCCTCTCATGGGGCCTGGGGTTGGGGACAAGCTCTCCCTCGTCGGGGAGCCGATGCGCGATGTTGCTAGACAAATATCCGGCGTCGCGCAGCTTCTGGATCTGCCCCTCCGTGACGGAGGAGGCCATCCACTTGCCTCCCGCTCCGGACATAGTTGGAGAAGGTTGAGGTGAGAAGTGCGGACTTGGGTGCTGGAGCTCGAGTCCGCGGAGATGGATAAGCCAAGGAGGAAGAAGGCGCAGGTAAAAGGGTTGGATGTTTATCCCCTTATATGGGCGGACAAAAACATGTGTCCCCACCGGCCTGGTAAAACTCGCTTATCTCCCAAGCATCACAATCAATGGCGCGGTTGGGTTACCCACGTCCGTATTGATGGTAATTCCGGGATAAGGGGAACACGATCTCTGCTTCGACAAGACGTGCCAAGAAACCGCCGCTAAACGCTACCGAGGTGGAACAATAAAACAATTTGAGTAAAGGCTTGGTAGTGGTGCGACGTCACGCCACATAATACGTCAAGAGATTGATCTTGTGTAATATTATTCTTTCTACGGTGGTATGTGGAATTTATTTTTGCAGAGCCGGACACTATCCTGGTGTTCACAATCTTCTATAAATTATTCGAGGAAGAACCCGCCTTGCAATGCCGAAGACAACATGCGCCCGGACTCGTCGTCATTGAAGCCTGGTTCAGGGGCTACCGAGGAGTTCCAGATTAGGGGTGTCCGGATAGCGAACTATCATCATCGGCCGGACTCCAAGACTATAAAGATACAAGATTGAAAGACCTCGTCCCGTGTCCGGATGGGACTTTCCTTGGCGTGGAAGGCAAGCTTGGCGATACGGATATGTAGATCTCCTACCATTGTAACCGACTCTGTAACCCTAACCTATCCGTGTCTATATAAACCGGAGGGTTTTAGTCCATAGGACTAACAACAATCATACCATAGGCTAGCTTCTAGGGTTTAGCCTCTTTGATCTCGTGGTAGATCCACTCTTGTAACACACATCATCAATATTAATCAAGCAGGACGAGGGTTTTACCTCCATCAAGAGGGCCGAACTCGGTAAAACATCGTGTCCCTTGTCTCTGTTACCATCCGCCTAGACGCACGATTCGGGACCCCTACCCGAGATCCGCCGGTTTTGACACCGACAACGGTGCCGGGACCAGCATCTCCGTCAAGAGAGCATCCGCTGGGCCTTCTGGCAGCGGAGCCGGACAGTAGACCTGCTCCGCTGTCTCCACATAGTCCTGGAGCAAATATGCATGATTACTTAAGGGACTCCCAGGAATATATTGGGAAAAACTAGGTCCGGTGGCGGTCTGAGAATTCATCTGACTAGGAGCCCGCGCGGCGTGGAGCCCGCGGTCCTCGGATGTGGGAAGAGGTACTTCGGAGGCCTTGAACAGCACTTTCCATGCGCCTTCATGCGTCATCCCGTAGAGCTTCCGGAGCGTCCGGTGTTCGGCCGGAACAAACTCCCACAGATTAACCGCCCGCCTTTGGTAGGGCAGGATCCGGCGAACGAGCATAATCTGGATCACGTTGACAAGCTTGATGTTCTTGTCCTTCATGCTTTTGATGCATGTCTCGAGTCCGGCCAGCTCCGTGGAATCGCCCCAGGACAGGACCTTCTTTTCCTGTGAGGTGAGCCGATAGGGGTTCCGGATCGAACTCGGGGCGCTGCCTGATTAGCGCCAGGCTGCTCGGTGATGTAGAACCACCCCGATTGCCATCCTTTTACAGTTTCTGCGAAGGAACCGTCCAACCAGCTGACGTTAGGCATCTTGCCCACCATGGCTCCTCCGCACTCCGCTTGCTGGCCGCTTACAACCTTCGGCTTCACGCAGAAGGTTTGCATCCATAGGCCGAAGTGAGGCCGGATGCGGAGGAAGGCCTCACATACAACGATGAACACCGAGATGTTGAGGATGAAATTCGGGGCTAGATCATGGAAATCTAGCCCGTAGTAGAACATGAGCCCGCAGACGAAGGGGTGAAGTGGAAACCCAGTCCACAGACGACGGCGGGCGATTTAACACGACTCTCTCGTGGGGTCCCGGGGTCGGAATGACCTGCCCGGCGACCGGTAGCCGGTGCGCTATGTCTGCGGCCAAGTATTCGGCCGCCCGAAGATTTGTGATGTGCTTCTCCTCGACGGTGGAAGCCACCCACTTGCCTCCTGCTCCGGACATGTCTAGCTGTGCGGAGAAGACTTGGGCTTGGGCGCTGGAGCTCGAAGGGGCAAGAGTGGGCAGAGAAGGAAGAAGGCATGGGTAAAAGTCAATAAGGAAATCTTATCCCTTTATAGAGGCGACGAAAGCGGTGCGCCTCCCCACTTGCCCATTGGAAATCCCTTGCTTCCCAAGCGCCACGATTAATGATGTGGTGGGATTACCCGTACCCATATTGATGAGAATCCCGTAATGAGGGGGCACGATCTCTGCTTTGACAAGACGTGTCAAGGAAACCGCCTCGCAATATGCGATGTGGCTGGTTGTGCAAAGACGGTTCGAATAATGACCTGACCATAGTGACACGTCGCGTTACCTAAAAAGTTGTCAGTAGATTGCATTTGTGAAACATCATTCTCTCTACGGCGGCATGCGAAGATCATCTTGTGGATCCGGACACGGTTTGAGTGTTCGATAATTACCTTGGAGTATTCGGAGAAGGAACCCGCCTTGCAATGCCGAAGACAAGACTGCGCGCCGGACTCATCGTCATTGAAGCCTGGTTCAGGGGCTACTGAGTGAGTCCTGGATTAGGGGGAATCCGGACAGGCGGACTATGTACAACGTCCGGACTATTGAAGCGTGGAGATACAAGACTCAAGACTTCGGCCCGTGTCCGGATGGGACTTTCCTTAGCGTGGAAGGCAAGCTTGGCGATCCGGATATTATATTTCCTTCCTTGTAACCGACTCCATGTAAACCCTAGCCCTCTCCGGTGTCTATATAAACCGGAGAGGTTGGTCCTTAGAAGGCCGATCACAATTACAATCATACCATCATAGGCTAGCTCTTAGGGTTTAGCCTCTACGATCTCGTGGTAGATCTACTCTTGTACTACCCATATCATCAATATTAATCAAGCAGGAAGTAGGGTTTTACCTCCATCAAGAGGGCCCGAACCTAGGTAAACATCTGTGTCCCTGCTTCATGTTACGAAGATCTTTGTCGGTCAGACCGCATAACAACATGCGTTGTTCCCTTTGTCGTCGGTATGTTACTTGCCCGAGATTCGATCGTCGGTACCATCATATCTAGTTCAATCTCGTTACCGAAAAGTCTCTTTACTCGTTTCGTAATATTTCATCTCGCAACTAACTCATTAGTCACATTGCTTGCAAGGCTTATAGTGACAAATCCTAATCTCGATCTATGCCAACCCAACAAATACCTTCAGAGACACCTGTAGAGCATCTTTATAATCACCCATTTACGTTGTGATGTTTGATAGCACACAAAGTGTTCCTCTGGTATTCGGGAGTTGCATAATCTCATAGTCCGAGGAACATGTATAATCTCATAGTCTGAGGAACATCTATAATTTTTGATTGTTCCATGCCAATATTATTCAACTTTCATATACTTTTGGCAACTTTTTATACTATTTTTGGGGACTAACATATTGATCCAGTGCCCAGTCCCAGTTCCTATTTGTTGGGTTTTTTTGTTTCGCAGAATATCCATATTAAACGGAGTCCAAACGGGATTAAAACAGACGCAGCTTATTTCTGAAATATTTGGAAAATTCCGGAAGAAAAATCCACGCGAGACGGTGCCCGAGGTGGCCACGAGGCAGGGGGCGCTCCTGCCCCCCTGGGCGCACCCCTGACCCTCGTGGGCCACCCATAAGGCGGTGATGCCCTTCTTCGGCCGCAAGAAAACTAATTTATGAGATAATTCTGGGTGAAAGATTCACCCCAATCGGAGTTACAGATCTCCGGATATAAAAGAAACGGTGCCAGGGAAGAATCTGAGAGCGCACAAACAGAAAGAGACCGAGAGAGATATCCAATCTCGGAGGGGCTCTCGCCCCTCCCACGCCATGGAGACCATGGACCAGAGGGGAACCCTTCTCCCATCTAGGGAGAAGGTCAAGGAAGAAGAAGAAGAAGAAGGGGGGCTCTCTCCCCCCGCTTCCGGTGGCGCCGGAACGCCGCCGGGGCCATCATCATCACCGCGATCTTCACCAACACCTACACCATCTTCACCAACATCTCCATCACCTTCCCCCCTCTATCTACAATGGTCCACTCTCCCGCAACCCGCTGTACCCTCTACTTGAACATGGTGCTTTATGCTTCATATTATTATCCAATGATGTGTTGCCATCCTATGATGTCTGAGTAGATTTTCGTTGTCCTATCGGTGGTTGATGAATTGCTATGATTGATTTAATTTGCTTGTGGTTATGTTGCTGTCCTTTGGTGCCCATCATATGAGCGCGCGCGTGGATCACACCATAGGGTTAGTTGTATGTTGATAGGACTATGTATTGGAGGGCAAGGGTGACAGAAGCTTCAGCCTAGCGTAGAAATTGATGCATACGGGATTGTAGGGGGACCAATATATCTTAATGCTATGGTTGGGTTTTACCTTAATGAACGTTAGTAGTTGCGGACGCTTGCTAATAGTTCCAATTGTAAGTGCATAGAATTCCAAGTCAGGGATGACATGCTAGCAGTGGCCTCTCCCACATGAAACTTGCTATCGGCCTTGTAAAGTAGTCAATTGCTTAGGGACAATTTCTCAACTCCTACCACCACTTCTCCACACTCGCTATAATTACTTTATTGCTTCTTCACTTACAACAGCCCCTACTTTTCATTTACGCTCTCTTTATTATCTTGCAAACCTATCCAAAAACACCTACAAAGTACTTCTAGTTTCATACTTGTTCTAGGTAAAGCGAACGTCAAGCGTGCGTAGAGTTGTATCGGTGGTCGATAGAACTTGAGGGAATATTTGTTCTACCTTTAGCTCCTCGTTGGGTTTGACACTCTTAATTATCGAAAGAGGCTACAATTGATCCCCTATACTTGTGGGTTATCCAGACCTTTTTCTGGCGCCGTTGCCGGGGAGCAATAGCGTGGAGTGAATATTCTCGTGTGTGCTTGTTTGCTCTATCACTAAGTAATTTTTATTTGCTGTTCTTAGTTGTTTTCTATCTTTAGTTATGGGTAGGAAACACAAAATACTAAAAAAATTGGTCGTACCTACAGAACCAGTGCTTGAAGAACCACTCAAAATCTATCACACTCCTGAAGATTATTACTTGGATCATCTTCGATCCCTATGTGCTCGTGCTGAAACCCCAACTATGTTAGTTGACGGCAAATCTTTAGATGAGCATGCTTGTTATGTGCGACACCGTATATCTAAAAAAGGGAAACTTTTGCTGGGTCAAATTCATCGTTTGCAATGCTATGCTTGGAATTTATGTTATATATATTATTTTACTTGTTGTTCTGAAAACCCTAAGAAACACCTTCCCTACCAATGTGAGTTTAGTGATAATGGAATCTTATCTTCTTATGCTAAAGGTGTTTATAATTACTATGATGTTCAACAAATTGAAGAATTTGTTGCTTATAAGGGTGCTTATGAAATCGCTTCTTTGATTGAAAAGTATGGTGCTACTCTTTAAAAATCTGAAAATTTTGCCATACTTAAATATTGCTATGATAATTATGCTTCCAATGCCTATGTTGAACCATATATTGAGGATTACCCCGCTGTCCAAGAAGAGATTAATATTTTGCAGGAGTCTATGGAAGAAGAAATTGATGAAACTGTGAGCTCATTGGATGAAAAAGATGACGAGGAGAGTGAAGAACAAAAGGAGGAAGAGCGGATTAGCTACCCGTGCCCACCTTCTAATGAGAGTAACTCTTCAACTCATACATTGTTTAATTTCCCTTCATGCTTACCGAAGGATGATTGCTATGATGACTATTATGATCTCGTTGATTCTCTTGAAATATCCCTTTTTGATGATGCTTGCTATGCTTGTGGCCAAGATGCCAATATGAATTATGCTTATGGAGATGAACTTGCTATAGTTCCTTATGTTAAACATGAAATTCTTGCTATTGCACCCACGCATGATAGTCCTTTTATCTTTTTGAATTCTCCAAACTACACTATATCGGAGAAGTTTGTGCTTAATAAGGATTATATTGATGGGTATCCTTTTACTACTACACATGATGATTTTGATAGATATAATATGCATGTGCTTGCTGCTCCTACTTGTAATTATTATGAGAGAGGAACTATATCTCCACCTCTCTATGTTTTCAACACGATAAAATTGCAAGAAACTGTTTATACTATGCATTGGCCTTTACTTTGTGTGCATGAATTGTTCTTTATGACATGCGGATGCATAGGAAGAGAGTTAGACTTCGTCATTGCTTGATATATGTTGCTTTGTGCTCACTACTAAATTACAAATCATTGTTAATTAAAATTGGCTTTGATATACCTTGGGATCCGGGTGGATCCACTATTTGAGCACTATATGCCTAGCTTAATGGCTTTAAAGAAAGCGCTGCCAGGGAGACAACCCGGAAGTTTTAGAGAGTCATTTATTTCTGTTGTGTGCTTTTATAAAGTTTAGAAATAAAAATAATGTGCCAAGGTTTGCCTTTAGGATGTTCACAATGCTTGTTGGTTTGTACGGTGTAGGACAGAAACTTTGGCTGTAGTGCATGATTTTGCTATTTTTTACTGGAACGTCAAATGGTTCTGATTCTTTTTGCACTGTCTTTCTATACAAAATTGTTTATTTTTCCTATTTTTGGCAGAAGTTTTCAAGTACCATAAGTATGGTTAAAATTCAGATTATTTCAGAATGTTCTGTTTTAGATAGATTCTGTTTTTGACGCATAGTTTGCTTGTTTTGATGAAACTATCAATTTATATCAGTGGATTAAGCCATGAAAAAGCTATATTACGATAGACACAATGCAAAAATAAAATATGAATTGGTTTGTAACAGTACTTAGAGTAGTGATTTGCTTTATTATACTAACGGATCTTACCGAGTTTTCTGTTGAAGTTTTGTGTGGATGAAGTGTTCGATGATCGAGAAGGACTCGATGTGAGAAGAAGGAGGAGAGGCAAGAGCTCATGCTTGGGGATGCCCAAGGCACCCCAAGTAAATATTCAAGGAGACTCCAGCGTCTAAGCTTGGGGATGCCCCGGAAGGCATCCCCTCTTTCTTCAACAAGTATCGGTATGTTTTCGGATTGGTTTCCTTCATGCGATATGTGCAATCTTGGAGCGTCTTTTGCATTTAGTTTTTACTTTTATATTTTGCACCATGCTGGTATGATATAGTCCTTGGTTGATTTATAGAATGATCTTTGCACCTCACTTATATCTTTTGAGTATGGCTTTATAGAATGCTTCATGTGCTTCACTTATATCATTTGAAGTTTGGATTGCATGTTTCTCTTTACATAGAAAACCGCCATTTGTAGAATGCTCTTTTTCTTCACTTATATTTTTTAGAGCGTGGGCATATCTTTTGTAGAAAGAATTAAACTCTCTTGATTCACTTATATCTATTTAGAGAGATGACAGGAATTGGTCATTCACATGGTCAGCATAAAATCCTACATAAAACTTGTAGATCACTGAATATGATATGTTTGATTCCTTGCAATAGTTTTGCGATATAAAGGTGGTGATATTAGAGTCGTGCTAGTTGAGTAATTGTGAAATTGAGAAATACTTGTGTTGAGGTTTGCAAGTCCCATAGCATGCATGTATGGTGAACCGTTATGTAATGAAGTTGGAGCATGAGGTATTTATTGATTGCTTTCCTTATGAGTGGCGGTCGGGGACGAGCGATGGTATTTTCCTACCAATCTATCCCCCTAGGGGCATGCGTAGTAGTACTTTGCTTCGAGGGCTAATAAACTTTTGCAATAAGTATATGAGTTCTTTATGACTAATGTGAGTCCATGGATTATACGCACTCTCACCCTTCCATCATTGCTAGCCTCTTCGGTACCGTGCATTGCTTTCTCACCTCGAGAGTTGGTGAAAACTTCGCCGGTGCATCCAAACCCTGTGATACGATACGCTCTATCACACATAAGCCTCATTATATCTTCCTCAAAACAGCCACCATACCTACCTATCATGGCATTTCCATAGCCATTCCGAGATATATTGCCATGCAACTTCCATCATCATCATATACATGACTTGAGCATTTATTGTCATATTGCTTTGCATGGTCGTAAGATAGCTAGCATGATGTTTTCATTGCTTGTCCGTTTTTTGATGTCATTGCTACGCTAGATCATTGAACATCCCAGTACACCACCGGAGGCATTCATATAGAGTCATATCTTTGTTCTAGTATCGAGTTGTAAGTAAATAAAAGTGTGATGATCATCATTATTAGAGCATTGCCCCTGTGAGGAAAGGATGATGGAGACTATGATTCCCCCACAAGTCGGGATGAGACTCCGGAAGAAAAAAAGAAAAAAAAAGAGAAAGGCCAAAAAAAGAGAAGGCCCAAAAAAAGAAAAAAAAAGAAAAAAAGAAAAAAAGAGAGAAAAAGAGAGAAGGGGCAATGTTACTATCCTTTTACCACACAAAGTAGCACCATGTTCTTCATATAGAGAGTCTCTTGAGTTATCACTTTCATATACTAGTGGGAATTTTCATTATAGAACTTGGCTTGTATATTCCAACGATGGGCTTCCTCAAATGCCCTAGGTCTTCATGAGCAAGCAAGTTGGATGCACACCCACTTAGTTTTAGTTTGAGCTTTCATACACTTATAGCTCTAGTGCATCCGTTGCATGGCAATCCCTACTCCTCACATTGACATCAATTGATGGGCATCTCCATAGCCTGTTGATTAGCCGCGTCGATGTGAGACTTTCTCCTTTGTTGTCTTCTCCACATAACCCCCACCGTCATATTCTATTCCACCTATAGTGCTATTTCCATGGCTCACGCTCATGTATTCCGTGAAAATTGAAAAGGTTTGAGAACGTCAAAAGTATGAAACAATTGCTTGGCTTGTCATCGGGGTTGTGCATAATGTGAATATTTTGTGTGGTGAAGATGGAGCATAGCCAGACTATATGATTTTGTAGGGATAACATTCTTTGGCCATGTTATTTTGAAAAGACATGATTGCTTTATTAGTAGGCTTGAAGTACTGTTGTTTTTATGTCAAATGATAGACTATTGCTTTGAATCACTCGTCTCTTAATATTCATGCCATGATTAGATACATGATCAAGATTATGCTAGGTAGCATTCCAAATCAAAAATTATCTTTTTAATCATTTACCTACTCGAGGACGAGCAGGAATTAAGCTTGGGGATGCTGATACGTCTCCGTCGTATCTATAATTTTTGATTGTTACATGCCAATATTATTCAACTTTCATATACTTTTGCAACTTTTTATACTATTTTTGGGGACTAACATATTGATCCAAAGGCCAAAGTGCAGTTCTGTTTGTTGCATGTTTTGTTTCGTAGAATATCCATATCAAATGGAGTCCAAACGGGGTAAAAATGGACGGAGCTTATTTTTGGAATATTTGGAAAATTCCGGAAGAAAAATCCACGCGAGACGGTGCCCGAGGTGGCCACGAGGCAGGGGGCACGCCCCTGACCCTCGTGGGCCACCCGTAAGGCGGTTTATGCCCTTCTTCGGCCACAAGAAAGCTAATTTTATGAGAAAATTCTAGGCGAAAGATTCACCCCAATAGGAGTTACAGATCTCCGGATATAAAAGAAACGGTGCCAGGGCAGAATCTGAGAGAGCAGAAACAGAAAGAGACAGAGAGATAGATCCAATCTTGGAGGGGCTCTCGCCCCTCCCACGCCATGGAGACCATGGACCAGAGGGGAAACCCTTCTCCCATCTAGGGAGAAGGTCAAGGAATAAGAAGAAGAAGGGGGGCTCTCTTCCCCTCGCTTCCGGTGGCGCCGGAACGCCACCGGGGCCATCATCATCACCGCGATCTTCACCAACACCTACGCCATCCTCACCAACATCTCCATCACCTTCCCCCCCTCTATCTACAGCGGTCCACTCTCCCGCAACCCGCTGTACCCTCTACTTGAACATGGTGCTTTATGCTTCATATTATTATCCAATGATGTGTTGCCATCCTATGATGTCTGAGTAGATTTTCGTTGTCCTATCGGTGGTTGATGAATTGCTATGATTGATTTAATTTGCTTGTGGTTATGTTGCTGTCCTTTGGTGCCCATCATATGAGCGTGCACGTGGATCACACCATAGGGTTAGTTGTATGTTGATAGGACTATGTATTGGAGGGCAAGGGTGACAGAAGCTTCAGCCTAGCATAGAAATTGATGCATACGGGATTGAAGGGGGACCAATATATCTTAATGCTATGGTTGGGTTTTACCTTAATGAACGTTAGTAGTTGCATACGCTTGCTAATAGTTCCAATCATAAGTGCATAGAATTCCAAGTCAGGGATGACATGCTAGTAGTGGTCTCTCCCACATGAAACTTGCTATCGGTCTAGTAAAGTAGTCAATTGCTTAGGGACAATTTCGCAACTCCTACCACCACTTTTCCACACTCGCTATATTTACTTTATTGCTTCTTCACTTACAACAGCCCCTACTTTTTATTTACGCTCTCTTTATTATCTTGCAAATCTATCCAAAAACACCTATAAAGTACTTCTAGTTTCATACTTGTTCTAGGTAAAGAGAACGTCAAGCGTGCGTAGAGTTGTATCGGTGGTCGATAGAACTTGAGGGAATATTTGTTCTACCTTGAGCTCCTCGTTGGGTTCGACGCTCTTACTTATCGAAAGAGGCTACAATTGATCCCCTATACTTGTGGGTTATCAATGCCCAAGAAGATACAATGGTCCTCAATGGCGACATGGACGGCGAGGAGGAGCTAGAGAAGGAGGAGGAGGAGGAGCTGGCGCCTGCTCCGGCGCGGAAAGGGAAAAAGAAGAAGCGGGCGGCCAGGACCGGCGAGCCGCGCGTCAAGTGGGTGTCGAAAGAAGAGAAGTGCCTCACCAAAGCATGGAAGATCGTCTGCCTCGACCCGATGACCGACACGAACCAGAACGTCAACACGTATTGGGAGCGTATCAAGTCGGAGTTCGATGAGTGCAAGCTGGTCGATCCCTACTTCGCCGGCTTCCACATGCAGCGGGCTCGAAGGCTATGGCGAATCATTGGGCGCTCATCCAAACGGCATGCAACAAAGGGCATGGGATCGTCGAGGAGATCGCGGCTCGCCCGAAGAGCGGGTGCCAACATCGACCGTCAGGTATGACGCCGGTCTCTCGCTCATTTTTTTGCTATGTGCGTCGCCGACACTTGTTCCTCGGTGCAGATGGTCCGGATGTTTGCCATGTATTGCCAGGACAGTAGCACTGACCAATATTTCAAGTACCTCCACGTGTTCTCCCGGATCGAGAAGTGCGAGAAGTGGATGGAAGTCCGGCGCACCCTCGCCAAGGCCAAGGAGACGTACAAGCCGGACGCGTCGACACCGGGCGCGGCTGATGGGCGCCCGGACGACAACAAGAGAGCAAAGTCGGCGAAGGACGCTGCACAAGCTACCGCGCGCCTGCAAGAGTCCATCGAGAATTGCATCGACGACGCCAAGACCCGCGTCGCCCATATGGAAGGGAAAACCGGGTCGCGTTGGTCGGCGTTAATGACGAACACCGTCGTCAAGGTCGAGATGCTCTAGACCAACATCACCGTGAAGAAGAGGAACACCGACCTAGCTTTCCTGATATGGGGGGGGGGGTGGACATGGCGACAATGGACGAGCAGGTCAAGGCGTGGTACCTGGCGGAGCGTGGCCTGATTCTAAACTAGATGCCTTCGACGGCGGCGCCAACTCCCACACCGACCCCAACGCCGCCGCCAAGCCCGAGCGATGATGCCTCCACGACGCCCAGCACAAAAGCCGCGTCGATGCCGACCAGCCCGCGCAGGCCGACTCCCGCCAGTCCGACGCCAGAGGTCGACGCCGTCGTTTGATGCATTGCCTATGCGTCCTTTCTTTTGAACGCCGAACTTTTTATTGATCGCCGAACTGTCGCATGGTGATCGCCGAACTGATCGCCGGACTTGTGGCATTTTTTGGGTAGTGGGAATGGACAAGTTTGAATTTATGATGTCTTGAGGGCGGTACCTAGGGGCGTGGCTGGGAACTAGATCGCCCCCAGGGCCAAAAAAGCGCCGACTGAAGGGCCAAAATAGCGTCGGGCGGTGCGCTGGGGGGCCGAACGAGTGGAGATGCTCTGATAGCGAGGCAGGAGAAATTTGTCTGTACTTCCTACCACAACTTGAAAATCTATGCACCGTTGTCGTGGTGGGCGCATGACAGATGCTAAAGGATGGCTAAAGAGAGGAGGAGGCTCGAGGGCATCGGTGGGCTCCAGAGGCGAGGTCGGCATGAGCTAGCGAGGGACGCAAGACATACCCCGGTTCGGGGCTCTCCGTAGAGATAATACCCCTAGTCCTGCCAAGTGTGGTTTATAAGTAACAGTATAGAGTTGCTCCTAGAGCTATATGGAGGAAGAAGGAAGGCAAGCCAAGGCTTAGGCTGCTCCTTCTCCCTGTGGGTGAACGTGTGTGGCTAGTCTGATCGTGTTTTGCGTGCTCGTATGCATGAGGGCTCCTAGGGTTTTTATAGGTCAACCCCCCAGGGGTACAATGGTCATGCTACAAGGCCGTGGGCCGGGTTGTCATCATCCGGGAAGCCGGTTCCGGGACCCGCCGGGTGTCAGGGCTCTCCGGATTCTCCGGGCACGGGCCCCATGTGCCAGGAGGTACTGTTTGCAGTCTTGTCGATCGTCACGGAGTGGCCGGATCGAGTCCGCTACAGTGTCATACTGGCAGGTCGCCGTCTGCTGGCGTCAGGGATGACGATGGGAGCATTGTAGCCACACCGACCTCGGTCAGCAGGGTAGGTGGGGCACTGTTGCCACGCCTCTGCTGGTCATAGGAGTTGGTGGGGCACTGTTGCCTCGCTCATCCCTGTCATGGAGAGTTGTCCCATCGTACGGCTGGGATGGGACGGGGGCTGACCCGTGGCCGGGTTGAGGAACACGCCACGGGAGAGCTGTCTTGTTGGAGAAGTCTTGGTGTGCCGGGTTCGGCCGGCCTGCGCCAGCCGTCAGGGCCGGGTTGATGTCTTGCCGGGTCGATGAGTTCAGCCGGGTTGAGAGACTTGGCCGGGTTGACGAACTGATACGTGATACGTCTCCAACGTATCTATAATTTTTTATTGCTCCATGCTACTTTATCTACTGTTTTGGACTATATTGGACTTTATTTTCCACTTTTATATTATTTTTGGGACTAACCTATTAACCGGAGGCCCAGCCCAGAATTGTTGTTTTTTGCCTATTTCAGTGTTTCAAGAAACGGAATATCAAACGAAGTCCAAACGGAATGAAACCTTCAGGAACGTGATTTTCTCACCGAACGTGATCCAAGAGACTTGGACCCTACTCCGAGGAACAAAAGAGGCGGTCACGAGGGTGGGGGGCGCCCCCCCTAGGGCACGCCCCGCCTCGTGGGCCCCTGTTGCTCCACCGACGCATCCTTCCTCCTATATATACCTACGCACTTCAAACGATCGTAACAGGAGCCAAAACATAATTCCACCGCCGCAACTTCCTCAGATCCACGAGATCCCATCTTGGGGCATGTTTGAGTTCACATGGGAGGGGGCATCCACCACGGAGGGCTTCTACATCATCACCATAGCCCCTCCGATGAAGTGTGAGTAGTTTACTTCAGACCTTCGGGTCCATAGCTAGTAGCTAGATGGCTTCTTCTCTCTTTTTGGATCTCAAAACAATGTTCTCCCCCTCTCTCGTGGAGATATATTCGATGTAATCTTCTTTTTGCGGTGTGTTTGTTGAGACCGATGAATCGTGGGTTTATGATCCAGATTATCTATGAATAATATTTGAATCTTCTCTGAATTCTTTTATGTATGATTGGTTATCTTTGCAAGTCTCTTCGAATTATCCGTTTGGTTTGGCCAACTAGATTGGTAGTTCTTGCAATGGGAGAAGTGCTTAGCTTTGGGTTCAATCTTGCGGTGTCCTTTCCCAAAGGATGTAAGGGGCAGCAAGGCACGATTGTATTGTATTGTTGCCATCGAGGATAACAAGATGGGGTTTTATCATATTGCATGAATTTATCCTCTACATCATGTCATCTTGCTTAAGGCGTTACTCTGTTTTAACTTAATACTCTAGATGCATGCTGGATAGCGGTCGATGAGTGGAGTAATAGTAGTAGATGCAGGCAGGAGTCCGTCTACTTGTCTCGGACGTGATGCCTATATACATGATCATACCTAGATATACTCATAATTATGCTCAATTCTGTCAATTGCTCAACAGTAATTTGTTCACCCACCGTAGAATACTTATGCTCTTGAGAGAAGCCACTAGTGAAACCTATGGCCCCCGGGTCTATTCTCATCATATCGTTCTCCATCACTTTAATACTTGCTTTGTTTTTACTTTGCCTTTTACTTTTTACTTTGCATCTCTACCAAAAAAATTATTTATCATCTCTATCAGATCTCACTCTCGTAAGTGACCGTGATGGGATTGACAACCCCTAATCGCGTTGGTTGTGAGGAGCTATTGTTTTGTGCAGGTACGAGGGACTTGTGCGTGGCCTCCTACTGGATTGATACCTCGGTTCTCAAAAACGGAGGGAAATACTTACGCTACTTTGCTGCATCATCCTCTCCTCTTCGGGGAAATCCAACGCAGTGCTCAAGAGGTAGCAAGAAGAATTTCTGGCGCCGTTGCCGGGGAGGCTCACGCAAGAGCAAGTCAAGCACCATACCAAGTACCCATCACAATCCCTATCTCCCGCATTACATTATTTTCCATTTGCCTCTCGTTTTCCTCTCCCCCACTTCACCCTTGCCGTTTTATTCGCCCTCTCTTTCCCAACCTCCTCCTCTTTTTCCCATTTGCCTTCTCACTTGCCTTTTGTTTGCTCGTGTGTTGGATTGCTTGTTTGTCGCGATGGCTCAAGATACTACCAAATTGTGTGACTTCACCAATACCAATAATAATGATTTCCTTAGCACTCCGATTGCTCCTCTTGCCAATACTGAATCTTGTGAAATCAATACTGCTTTGTTGAATCTTGTTATGAAAGATCAATTCGCCGGCCTTCCTAGTGAAGATGCCGCTACTCATCTGAATAGCTTCATTGATTTATGTGATATGCAAAAGAAAAAAGATGTCGATAATGATGTCGTTAAGTTGAAGATATTTCCTTTTTTGCTTAGAGATCATGCTAAAGCGTGGTTTTCATCTCTACCTAAAAATAGTATTGATTCTTGGAACAAGTGCAAAGATGCTTTTATCTCTAAGTATTTTCCTCCCGCTAAAATTATCTCTCTTAGGAACGATATTATGAATTTTAAGCAACTTGATCATGAACATGTTGCAAAAGCTTGGGAGAGAATGAAATTAATGATACGTAATTGTCCTACTCATGGTTTGAACTTGTGGATGATTATACAAAACTTTTATGCCGGATTGAATTTTGCTTCTATAAATCTTTTAGATTCGCCATGGAGGCACTTTTATGGAAATCACTCTAGGAGATGCTACTAAACTTCTAGATAATATTATGGTTAATTATTCTCAATGGCATACCGAAAGATCTACTAATAAAAAAGTGCATGCGATAGAAGAAATTAATGTTTTGAATGGAAAGATGGATGAACTTATGAAATTATTTGCTACTAAGAGTGTTTCTTCTGATCCTAATGATATGCCTTGGTCTACCTTGATTGAGGATAATAATGAATCTATGGATGTGAATTTTGTTGGTACGAATAATTTTGGTAACAACGCGTATAGAGGGAATTTTAATCCTAGGCCTTATCCTAGTAATCCTTCTAATAATTATGGAAATTCCTACAACAACTCTTATGGAAATTTTAATAAGATGCCCTCTGAATTTGAGAGTAGTGTTAAAGAGTTTATGAATTCACAAAAGAATTTTAATGCTTTGCTTGAGGAGAAATTGCTTAAAGTTGATGATTTGGCTAGGAACGTTGATAGAATTTCTCTTGAGGTTGATTCTTTAAAGCTTAGATCTATTCCTCCAAAGCATGATATCAATGAGTCTCTCAGAGCTATGAGAATTTCCATTGATGAGTGCAAAGAAAGAACCGCTAGGATGCGTGCTTCCAAAGATGCCTTTATTAAAGCGTGTTCTTCCAATTCCTATGAAAATCAAGATGAAGATCTAAAAGTTATTGATGTGTCCCCCATTAAATATTTGTTTTGCAATATTAATCTTGATGAAACCGAATATGATCTTCCCTTACCTAGAAGGCGTTCTAAGAATTCGGAGTTTTTAGATCTTGATGATGAAATTGATAAATGTGGAATTGAAAGAAGTAAAAACCTAGATGTTGCTAAACCCACTATATTGGATCTCAAGGAATTTAATTAGGAAAATTGCTCTTTAATTGATTGTATTTCCTTGTTGCAATCCGTACTAAATTCTCCTCATGCTTATAGTCAAAATAAGGCCTTTACCGAACACATTGTTGATGCCTTGATGCAATATTATGAAGAAAAACTTGAGTTGATTGTTTCTATCCCTAGAAAACTCTATGATGAGTGGGAACCTACTATTAAAATTAAAATTAAAAATTATGAGTTTCATGGCTTGTGTGATTTGGGTGCTAGTGTTTCCACTATTCCCAAAACTTTGTGTGATTTGCTAGATTTCCGTGACTTTGATGATTGCTCTCTAAACTTGCATCTTGAGGATTCCACTATTAAAAATCCTATGGGAAGAATTAATGATGTTATTATTTTTGCAAATAGGAATTATGTGCCCGTAGATTTTATCGTTCTTGATATAGATTGCAATCCTTCATGTCTTATTATTCTTGGTAGACCTTTCCTTAGAACGATTGGTGCAATTATTGATATGAAGGAAGGAATTATTAGATTCCAATTTCCCTTAAATAAGGGAATGGAACACTTTCCTAGAAATAAAATAAAATAACCATATGAATCTATCATGAGAGCCACTTATGGATTGCCTACCAAAGATGGCAATACCTAGATCTATCCTTACTTTTATGCCTAGCTAGGGGCGTTAAACGATAGCGCTTGTTGGGAGGCAACCCAATTTTATTTTTTTATTTTTTGATTTTGCTTTTGTTTACGAATAAATAATCCATATAACCTCTGTTTAGATGTGGTTTTATGCTTTAATTAGTGTTTGTGCCAAGCTAGACCTATTGGATCTTCTTGGATGATAGTTATTTGATCTTGCTGTAATTTCCAGAAACTTTGCGCTCAGTGCCCGAATTATTAAAAATCACCAGAACGTGATAAAATACCGATTAAAATTGCTTCTGATCAATAAACAAATTTTTTAGGTCATCTAATTTTGGTAGATTTTTTTGAGTTCCATAAGTTTGCGTTAGTTACAGATTACTACAGACTGTTCTGTTTTTGACAGATTCTGTTTTTCGTGTGTTGTTTGCTTATTTTGATGAATCTATGGCTAGTAAAATAGTTTATAATCCATAGAGAAGTTGGAGTACAGTAGTTTTAACACCAATATAAATAAAGAATGAGTTCATTACAGTATCTTAAAGTAGTCTTTTGTTTTCTTTCTCTAACGGAGCTCACGAGATTTCTATTGAGTTTTGTGTTGTGAAGTTTTCTAGTTTTGGGTAAATTCTTTTGATGGTTATGGAACAAGGAGTGGCAAGAGCCTAAGCTTGGGGATGCCCATGGCACCCCCAAGATAATCCAAGGACACCAAAAAGTCAAAGCTTGGGGATGCCCCAGAAGGCATCCCCTCTTTCGTCTACTTCCATCGGTAATTTACTTGGAGCTATATTTTTATTCACCACATGATATGTGTTTTGTTTGGAGCGTCTTGTATTATTTGCGTCTTTGCTTGTTAGTTTTCCACAATTATCCTTGATGTACACACATTTTGAGAGAGCCATACATGAATTGGAATTTGATAGAATACTCTATGTGCTTCACTTATATCTTTTGAGCTTGATAGTTTTGCTCATAGTGCTTCACTTATATATTTTGAGCGTGATAATTTTTGCTCTAGTGCTTCACTTAGATCTTTTAGAGCACGGTGGTGGATTTGTTTTAAAGAAACTATTGATCTCTCATACTTCACTTAGATTATTTTGAGAGTCGTTAATAGCATGGTAATTTGCTTAATATTAATATACTTGGTATTCAAGATATGTGAAACTTTCTTTTGAGTGCGTTGAATACTAAGAAAAGTTTGATGCTTGATAATTGTTTTGAGATATGAAGATGGTGATATTATAGTCATGCTAGTTGAGTAGTTGTCAATTTAAAGAATGCTTGTGTTGAAGTTAGCATGTCCCATAGCATGCATGTATGGTTAAAGTTGTGTAACAGATTTGAAACATGAAGTGTACCTGGCTTGTGCATCCTTATGAGTGGCGGTCGGGGACGAGCGATGGTATTTTCCTACCAATCTATCCCCCTAGGAGCATGCGTGTAGTACTTGATTTTTGATGACTTCTAAATTTTTGCAATAAGTATATGAGTTCTTTTGACTAATGTTGAGTCCATGGATTATACACACTTTTACCTTTCCGCCTTTGCTAGCCTCTTCGGTACCGTGCATTGCCCTTTCTCACCTTGAGAGTTGGTGCAAACTTCGCCGGTGCATCCAAACCCCATGATATGATACGCTCTATCACACATAAACCTCCTTATACCTTCCTCAAAACAGCCACCATACCTACCTATTATGGCATTTCCATAGCCATTCCGAGATATATTGCCATGCAACTTTCCACCGTTCCGTTCATCATCATCATGACATACTTTACTTTTGTCATATTGCCATTGCATGATCATGTAGTTGACATCGTATTTGTGGCAAAGCCACCATGCATTATTTTTCATACATGTCACTCTTGATTCATTGCACCATCCCGATACACCGCCGGAGGCATTCATATAGAGTCATATCTTGTTCTAGTTTCGAGTTGTAATCCTTATGTTGTAATCAATAGAAGTGTGATGATCATCATTATTAGAGCATTGACCAATCAGAAAAAAGGAGAAAGGCCAAAAAAAATAAAGGCCCGAAAAAAAGAAAATAAATAAAAAGGGCAATGTTACTATCTATTTTTCCACACTTGTGCTTCAAAGTAGCACCTCTTCATGTAGTGAGTCTCATATATATTGCTTCAAAGTAGCACCATGTTTTTCATATAGTGAGTCTCATAAGTTGTCTTTTTATACTAGTGGGAATTTTTCATTATTGAACTTGGCTTGTATATTCCTACGATGGGCTTCCTCAAATGCCCTAGGTCTTCATGAGCAAGCAAGTTGGATGCACACCCACTAGTTTTCTTTTGTTGAGCATTCATAGCTCTAGTGCATCCGTTGCATGGCAATCCCTACTCCTCATGTTGACATCAATTGATGGGCATCTCCATAGCCCGTTGATTATCCTCGTCAATGTGAGACTTTCTCCTTTTTGTCTTCTACACACAATCCCCATCATCATATTCTATTCCACCCATAGTGCTATATCCATGGCTCACGCCATGTATTGCGTGAAGGTTGAAAAAGTTTGAGATTATTTAAGTATGAAACAATTGCTTGGCTTGTCATCGGGGTATAGAAGTTGGGAACATCTTTGTGTGACGAAAATGAAGCATAGCCTAACTATATGATTTTGTAGGATGAACTTTCTTTTGCCATGCTATTTTGAGAAGACATGATTACTTTGATTAGTATGCTTGAAGTATTACTATTTCTTTTATCAATATGAACTTTTATTTTGTATTCATTCGGATCTGAAGATTCATACCACAATTAAGAAGATTTACATTGAAATTATGCCAAAGTATCACTCCGCATCAAAATTCTCTTTTATCATTTACCTACTCGAGGACGAGCGGAATTAAGCTTGGGGATGCCTCGATACGTCTCCAACGTATCTATAATTTTGATTGCTCCATGCTACTTTATCTACTGTTTTGGACTATATTGGGATTTATTTTCCACTTTTATATTATTTTGGGACTAACCTATTAACCAAGGCCCAGCCTGTAATTGCTGTTTTTTTGCCTATTTCAGTGTTTCAAGAAACGGAATATCAAACGGAGTGCAAACGGAATGAAACCTTCGAACGTGATTTTCTCACCGAACGTGATCCAGAGACTTGGACCCTACTCCAAGGAACAAAAGAGGCTGTCACGAGGGTGGGGGGCGCCCCTAGGCGCGCCCGCCTCGTGGGCCCCTATTTCTCCACCGACGTATTCTTCCTCCTATATATACCTACGCACTTCAAACGATCGTAACAGAGCCAAAACCTAATTCCACCGCTGCAACTTCCTGTATCCACGAGATCCCATCTTGGGGCCTATCCGGAGCTCTGCCGGAGGGCTTATAAATCATCACCATAGCCCCTCCGATGAAGTGTGAGTAGTTTACTTCAGACCTTCGGGTCCATAGCTAGTAGCTAGATGGCTTCTTCTCTCTTTTTGGATCTCAATACAATGTTCTCCCCCTCTCTCGTGGAGATCTATTAGATGTAATCTTCTTTTTGCGGTGTGTTTGTTGAGACCGATGAATTGTGGGTTTATGATCCAGATTATCTATGAATAATATTTGAATCTTCTCTGAATTCTTTTATGTATGATTGGTTATCTTTGCAAGTCTCTTCGAATTATCCATTTGGTTTGGCAAACTAGATTGGTAGTTCTTGCAATGGGAGAAGTGCTTAGCTTTGGGTTCAATCTTATGTGTCCTTTCCCAAAGGATGAAGGGGCAGCAAGGCACGTATTGTATTGTTGCCATCGAGGATAACAAGATGGGGTTTTTATCATATTGCATGAATTTAACCCTCTACATCATGTCATCTTGCTTAAGGCGTTACTCTGTTTTTAACTTAATACTCTAGATGCATGCAGGATAGCGGTCGATGAGTGGAGTAATAGTAGTAGATGCAGGCAGGAGTCCGTCTACTTGTCTCAGACGTGATGCCTATATACATGATCATACCTAGATATACTCATAATTATGCTCAATTCTGTCAATTGCTCAACAGTAATTTGTTCACCCACCGTAGAATACTTATGCTCTTGAGAGAAGCCACTAGTGAAACCTATGGCCCCCGGGTCTATTCTCATTATATCAATCTCCATCACTTTAATACTTGCTTTGTTTTTACTTTGCCTTTTACTTTTTACTTTGCATCTCTACCAAAAATATTATTTATCATCTCTATCAGATCTCACTCTCGTAAGTGACCGTGATGGTTGCGAGGAGCTATTGTTTTGTGCAGGTACGAGGGACTTGTGCGTGGCCTCCTACTAGATTGATACCTTGGTTCTCAAAAACAGAGGGAAATACTTACGCTACTTTGCCTGCATCATCCTCTCCTCTTCGGGAAATCCAACGCAGTTGCTCAAGAGGTAGCAATACGCTCCAACGTATCTATAATTTTTGATTGCTCCATGCTATATTATCTACTGTTTTGGGCAATATTGGGCTTTATTATTCACTTTTATATTACTTTTGGGACTAACCTATTAACAGGAGGCCCAGCCCATATTGCTGTTTTATTGCCTGTTTCAGTATTTCGAGGAAAAGGAATATCAAACGGAGTCCAAACGGAATGAAACCTTCGGCAGTGTTATTTTTGGGAAGAATATCATCCTGGAGACTTCGAGTTCACGTCAGAAGATCCTCGAGGAGGCCAGGAGATAGGGGGCCGCCCCCCTGTCTCGTCGGCCCCTCGAGCACCTCCCGACCGACTTCTTTCACCTATATAAGCTTACGTACCCTAAAAACATCGTATATCAAGATAGATCGGGAGTTCCGCGGCTGCAAGCCTCTTTAGCCACCAAAAACCTCTCGGGAGCCCGTTCCAGCACCCTGCCGGAGGGGGAACCCATAACCGGTGGCCATCTTCATCATCCCGATGCTCTCCATGATGAGGAGGGAGTAGTTCACCCTCGGGGCTGAGGGTATGTACCAGTAGCTTTGTGTTTGATCTCTCTCTCTCTCTCTCTCTCTCTCTCTCTCGTGTTCTCTCTATGGCACGATCTTGATGTATCGCGAGCTTTGTTATTATAGTTGGATCTTATGATGTTTCTCCCCCTCTACTCTCTTGTGATGAATTGAGTTTCCCTCTTGAAGTTATCTTATCAGATTGAGTCTTTATTTGAGAACACTTGATGTATGTCTTGCCGTGTTTATCTGTGGTGACAATGGGATATCACGTGCCACTTGATGTATGTTTTGGTGACTAACTTGCGGGTTCCGCCCATGAACCTATGCATAGGGGTTGGCACACGTTTTCTTGACTCTCCTGTAGAAACTTTGGCGCACTCTTTGAAGTACTTTTATGTTGGTTGGATGAATGTGAGATTGTGTGATGCATATCGTATAATCATGCCCACAGATACTTGAAGTGAATGGAGTATCTAGGTGACATTAGGGTTTTGGTTGATTTGTGTCTTAAGGTGTTATTCTAGTACGGACTCTTGAATATATTGATCCGAAAGAATAACTTTGAGGTGGTTTCGTACCCTACCATAATCTCTACATTTGTTTTCCGCTAATAGTGGCTTTGGAGTGACTCTTTGTTGCATGTTGAGGGATTGTTATATGATCTATCTATATTATTATTGTTGAGAGAACTTGCACTAGTGAAAGTATGAACCCTAGGCCTTGTTTCCTATCATTGCAATACCGTTTACACTCACTTTTATCATTAGTTACCTTGCTGTTTTTATATTTTCATTTTACAAAAACCTTTATCTACCATCCATATTGCACTTGTATCACCATCTCTTTGCCGAACTTGTCGGGACCCCGATCCTAAGTCACACCGATCTAGCATGTAACACATCATATCACTTTGCGGCCTCACGCACGGTATTCCCACGGGTGTCGCCTTACCATGGCCCGGGACCGTTTGCGCCTTTTGGCTCACGTATATGATAGTGTCGCTAGCATCCATATGACAGAGAACCCGGGCCGACATGACTAGTCATGAACCCAAAGTGGCACCAACCTATGGGGACAGGCATACATGAATCACATCGAGCATGTCGGTCATCAATGTATGAATTGGGCTGTAGCACTGGCTAACAGGACTCCGTATCCCGGCTGTAGCAGCTAGGCAGGACTCAATAACACCGCGTGACATTTCAAGGGATGTATATAGGAACGAAGTGAAACACATGCCAGCCAGATCAAGTGTCCAAGCAGTAGTGTGGGCTATAGCAGGACTCGTGAACCGGCTATAGCGGACTACTATCGCTCAGAAGCACGAGACTACATTTCCCCATAAGAGAGGCTACCAAGGATAAACAACTAGGTTGTCGGATCCCACACATAGCAATACAAGTTACATGTACGCATAACATGCAAGTATGTGCTGTACAACATGGCATCACAACATAACGCAAACTCATATAGATAAAGGCTCAGAAGAGCCACATAGCAATAAGTACAACCAGGGGTCGCATGACCCATCATTCAGAGCATACAAACAACAAGCGGAAGCATTACACGTCTGACTACAGACAACTATAAAAGAAAAAGGCTGAGAAGCCTGACTATCTACAAGACCCTCCCAAGGGTACAAGATCGTAGCTGAGGTAACAAGCTACTGTCAAGTCCAAGCGGAACTACTAGTAAGACCAAGTCTCCGCTGCAAAAACATAATAAAGCAACGTGAGTACAAAGGTACTCAAGAAGACTTACATCAGATCCTATCATGCATGCATTAGTATCAAGAAGGTAATGTGGAGTTTAGTTGCAGCAAGCTAGCTTTGACTCTGTGGCTATCCTGTTCTCACGACTACAAGAAACTCTTGAGGTGAGCCAACGACACGAGTCCACTAATCACCACATCAATACACTACTACGGATTCATTTCCGTCTCCATACGGAAGGCCATCCATAGCACTCACACTTGTCTTGAGCATTTTAGAGTATCCACTTCAAGTTGTCTATGTACCACGAAGCATCCAAGAAGTCCATAACCGAGGACACGGCTATTCAATAGATCATGATAACCCTGCAGGGTGTACTTCTTCACACACTCTCGCCACTTACCGCCATATACACGTCATGTATCTCGGCAACCTTCAAGCGGAAGCTGGCGAGGGTGTCGGCCACGACCGACTAACCACACAAGACTCTAGTCCGTGCTTATCGCCTATTCGGTTCCATCCGCAAGGAGATCCGGCCGGGTGTCGCCACGGCCCCAAACGATGTGAGCAGGGTTCCCAAGCCCACCATCCGGTGCCACTTGGTACACCGTGCCACCTGTGCCTAGTCTGTCCCAAGCCCACCCTGCGGGGTGCCACTTGGTAGAAAAAATAGCACTACCTACAAACACCAGAAACTAGTTGCGACTCCTGGACAGAGATCAAGTTGGTTAATAAGTCGAGAGGGGTCGAGTTACCGGAACCCAATGTGTGGTAGTATCGAGTCATTGGACAACATACATAGAACTCAGTGCTTAAGGACGGTTCCAGTGAGACAACCCACCATGTACTCCTACATGGCCTCTCACCTCTACCTTTATCAAATCGTGTTCACACACTTCACTCTCAGCATCAGAACATAGAACTGTACTTCAATTCATTCCCAATGAATCAGACCTGACACAACTCTAAGCAATAGCAGGCATAGCATGGTAGGAACACAACATGGCTCAATCAACTCCTACACATGCTAGTGGGTTTTCAATTAATTACTGTGGCAATGACAGGTCATGCAGAGGAATGGGTTCAACTACCGCAGCACAAAGTAGCAGATGAATCGTTGTTGTCCTAATGCAATAACTGAGAGCAGGAGCGAGAGAGTAGGATTGTATCGGAATGAACAAGGGATTTGCTTGCATATTGCCATACAACTTCCATCATCATCATATACATGACTTGAGCATTTATTGTCATATTGCTTTGCATGGTGCGTAAGATAGCTAGCATGATGTTTTCATTGCTTGTCCGTTTTTGATGTCATTGCTACGCTAGATCATTGAACATCGATTACACGGAGGCATTCATATAAGTCATATCTTTGTTCTAGTATCGAGTTGTAAGTAAATAAAAGTGTGATGATCATCATCATTAGAGCATTGCCCTGTGAGGAAAGGATGATGGAACTATGATTCCCCCACAAGTCGGGATGAGACTCCGGAAGAAAAAAAAAGAAAAAAAAAGAAAGGCCAAAAAGAAGGCCAAAAAAAAAAAGAAAAAAAAAAAAAAAAAGAAAAAGAAAAAAAGAGAAGGCAATGTTACTATCCTTTTACCACACAAAAGTAGCACCATGTTCTTCATATAGAGAGTCTCTTGAGTTATCACTTTCATATACTAGTGGGAATTTTCATTATAGAACTTGGCTTGTATATTCCAACGATGGGCTTCCTCAAATGCCCTAGGTCTTCATGAGCAAGCAAGTTGGATGCACACCATAGTTTTAGTTGAGCTTTCATACACTTATAGCTCTAGTGCATCCGTTGCATGGCAATCCCTACTCCTCACATTGACATCAATTGATGGGCATCTCCATAACTGATGATTAGCAGCGTCGATGTGAGACTTTCTCCTTTGTTGTCTTCTCCACACCCCCACCGTCATATTCTATTCCACCTATAGTGCTATTTCCATGGCTCACTCATGTATTCGTGAAAATTGAAAAGGTTTGAGAGCGTCAAAGTATGAAACAATTGCTTGGCTTGTCATGGGGTTGTGCATAATGTGAATATTTTGTGTGGTGAAGATGGAGCATAGCCAGGACTATATGATTTTGTAGGGATAACATTCTTTGGCCATGTTATTTTGAAAAGACATGATTGCTTTATTAGTAGGCTTGAAATCTTGTTGTTTTTATGTCAAATGATAGACTATTGCTTTGAATCACTCGTCTCAATATTCATGCCATGATTAGATACATGATCAAGATTATGCTAGGTAGCATTCAAATCAAAATTATCTTTTAATCATTTACCTACTCGAGGATGAGCAGGAATTAAGCTTGGGGATGCTGATCGTCTAAATCGTATCTATAATTTTTTATTGTTACATGCCAATATTATTCAACTTTCATATACTTTTGCAACTTTTTATACTATTTTTGGGACTAACATATTGATCCGATGCCCGTGCGAGTTCTGTTTGTTGCATGTTTTTGTTTAGAATATCCATATCAAATGGTCAAAGCGGGGTAAAATGGAGACTTATTTTGGAATATTTGGAAAATTCGGAAGAAAATCACATGAGGCGGTGCCGAGGTGGCCACAGTGAGGCACGCCCCGACCCTCGTGGGCCACCCGTGGGCGGTTATGCCTTCTTGCCACAAAGCTAATTTTGAAAATTCTGTGAATTCACCCCAATAGATTCAGATCTGGGATATAAAGAAAGCGGTGCAGTAGTCTGAGGCGAAGCGAAAGAGACGGAGATAGATCCAATCTTGGAGGCTCTCGCCCTCCCACGCCATGGAGACCATGGAC
Organism: Aegilops longissima; assembly: GCA_021605205.1. Classification (NCBI taxonomy): domain Eukaryota; kingdom Viridiplantae; phylum Streptophyta; class Magnoliopsida; order Poales; family Poaceae; genus Aegilops; species Aegilops longissima. The sequence goes on from JAHIAM010003024.1 coordinate 40,940, forward strand.
CAGAGGAAACCCTTCTCCCATCTAGGGAGAAGGTCGAGAATAAGAAGAAGAAGGGGGCTCTCTTCCGCTTCGAGTGGCGCCGGGCATGCAGGGCCATCATCATCTGCGATCTTCCCACCTTACCCATCCTCACCAACATCTCCATCACCTTCCCCCTCTATCTACGGTCTCCACTCTCATAACCCATGTACCCTCTACTTGAACATGGTGCTTTATGCTTCATATATATTGATGTGTTTGCCATCCTATGATGTGCAGTAGATTTTCGTTGTCCTATCGGTGGTTGATGAATTGCTATGATTGATTTAATTTGCTTGTGGTTATGTTGCTGTCCTTTGGTGCCCATCAGGCGTGCCGTGGATCACACCATAGGGTTAGTTGTATGTTGATAGGACTATGTATTGGAGGCAAGGGTGTGAAGCTTGACCTAGCATAGAAATTGATGCATACAGGATTGAAGGGGACAATATATCTTAATGCTATGGTTGGGTTTTACCTTAATGAGCGTTAGTAGTTGCATACAGCTTGCTAATAGTTCCAATCATAAGTGCATAGAATTCCAAGTCGAGGATGACATGCTAGTAGTGGTCTCTCCCACATGAAACTTGCTATGTCGGTCTAGTAAAGTAGTCAATTGCTTGGGACAATTTAGCAACTCCTACCACCACTTTTCCACGCTATATTTACTTTATTGCTTCTTCACTTTAGCAGCCCTACTTTACGCTCTCTTTATTATCTTGCAAATCTGTCCAAAAACACCTATAAGTACTTCTAGTTTCATACTTGTTCTAATGAAGAGCGTCAGCGTCGTGAGAGTTGTATCGATTAGTCGATAGAACTTGAGAATATTGTTCTACCTTGAGCTCCTCGTTGGGTTCGGCCTCTTACTTATCGAAAGGCTACAATTGATCCCCTATACTTGTGGGTTATCAATGCCCAAGAAGATACAATGGTCTCAATGGCGACATGAATGAGGGAAGGCTAGAAGAAGGAGGAGGAGGAGGAGGCGCGCTGCTCCGGCGGCGAAAGGAAAAAAGAAAAGCGGGGCGGCCAGGCCGGCGACGCGTCAAGTGGATGTCGAAAAGAAGTGCCTCACGCATGGAATCGTACGCCTCGACACGATGGCCGACCACGAACGAGCGTCAACCGCGTGGGGCGTATCGTCGGAGTTCGATGAGTGCAGATGCGATCCCTCGCCGCCCGGCTTCCACATGCGTGGGCTCGAAGGCTATGGCGAATCATTGGGCTCATCCAAAGCGGCATGCAACAAAGGGCATGGGATGCGTCGAGGAGATCGCGGCTTTCGCCGGCGGGTGCCAACATCGGCCGTCGGTATGGCGATCTCTCGCTCATTTTTTTATATGCGTCGCCGACACTTGTTCCTCGGTGCTGCCGGATGCGATATGCGACCAATATTGGAAATACCTCACGTGTTCTCCGGATCGAAAGTCGCGAGTGGATGGAAATCGGCGCCCACCCTCGCCAGGCGAGGCCGTACAAGCGGAGACGTCGACACGAGCGCGGCTGATGGGCGCCGGGCGACAACGAAAACAAAATCGGCGAAGGGCGCACAAGCTCTGTGGCGCGCAAAGAAATCCATCGAGTACATCGACGGCAAAGACCCGCGTCGCCCATATGGAAGAGGAAAACGAATTGCGTTGGTGGCGTTAATAGCGATTTACCGTCGTCAAGGTGAGATGCTCTAGACCAACATCACCGTGAAGAAGAACACCGACCTAGCTTTCCTGATATGGGGTGGACATGGCGACAATGGGGCGAGCGGTCAAGGCGTGGTACTGGCGGGCGTGGCACATTCTAAACTAGATGCCTTGACGGCGGGCGCCAACTCCCACCCGACCCCAGCGCGCCGCCAAGCCCGGCGATGATGCCTCCACGGCCTTGACACAAAAGCAGCGTCGATGCGACCAGCCAGCGAGCCGACTCCCTTGATCCGGCGCTTGATCGGCGGCGTCGTTTGATGCATTGCCTATCGTCCTTTCTTTTGAGCGAACTTTTATTGATCGCGAGCGTAGCATGGTGATCGCAGACGATCGCGGACTTGTGGCATTTTTGGGTAGTGGGAATGGACAAGTTTGAATTTATGATGTCTTGAGGCGGTACCTAGGGGCGTGGCTGAGACTAGATCGCCCAGGGCCAAAAAGCCGGCCCAGAGGCAAATAAGCGTCAGGCGGTCTGTTGGGGGCGAGCAGTGGAGATGCTTTCGATGAGCAGGAGAATTTATGCAGTACTTCCTACCACAACGAAAATCTATGCACCGTTGTCGTGGTGGGCGCATGTGAATGCTAAGGATGGCTAAAGAGGAGGCTCGAGGGCATCGGTGGGCTCAGGCGAGGTCGGCATGAGCTAGCGAGGGGCGCAGACATACCCAGTTGGGGCTCTCGTGAGATAGCCCCTAGTCTGCAAGTGTGGTTTATAAGTGCAGTATAGAGTTGCTCCTAGAGCTATATGGAGGAAGAAGGAAGGCAAGCCAAGGCTTAGGCTGCTCCTTCTCCCTGTGGAGTGAGCGTGTGGCTAGTCGTCGTGTTTTGCGTGCTCGTATGCATGAGGGCTCCTAGGGTTTTATGGTTGACCCCAGGTACAATGGTCATGCTACAAGGCCGTGGGCAGGGTTGTCATCATCAGGAAGCGGTTCCGGGACCAGGGTGTCGGGGCTCTCCGGATTCTCGGAGCACGGGCCCCATGTGCCGGAGCTGTTCTTGATCTTGTCGTCGTCGCAGTGGCGGATCGGGTCCCTTCTGATGTCATCTTGGCAGGTGCCGTCTGGCGTGGCGAGGGGATGATGGGGCATTGTAGCCACACCGACCTCGGTCGGCCGGGGTGGTGAACCTTTGTTATGCCTTCTCTTTGGTCATAGGAGTTGGTGGGGAGCCTTTGTTGCCTCGCTCATCCACATCATGGAGAGTTGTCCCATCAATGCGGGAGGGATGGGGCGGAGGCTGACCCGTGGCGGGTTGAGAACTGCATACGGGAGGCTGTCTTGTTGGAGAATCTTGGTGTGCGGTTCGGCCCGGCTGCGCCAGCCGTCGGGGCGGGTTGATGTCTTAAGATCGATGAGTTCAGCGGGTTGAAGACTTGGCGGGTTAATGACGATAAATGTCGTCCAACGTATCTATAATTTTTATTGCTCCATGCTACTTTATCTACTGTTTTGGACTATATTGGACTTTATTTTCCACTTTTATATTATTTTTGGGACTAACCTATTAGCAAGGAGGTATTGTTGTTTTTGCCTATTTGGTGTTTGAAAAGCGGAATATCAACGAGTCCAGCGAATGAAACAACCGGGAGCGTGATTTTCTCACGAGCGTGATCCAGAGACTTGGACCCTACTCGAGGAACAAAGAGGCGGTCACGAGGGTGGGCGCCCCCTGGAGCGCGCCCCCCGTGGGCCCCATTGCTCCACCGATGCTCCTTCCTCCTATATATACCTCATTTAAGCAGTCGGAACAGGGCAAAACATAATTCCACCATGCAACTTCCTGTATCCACGAGATCCCATCTTGGGGCATGTTTGGAGCTCATGGGAGGGCATCCACGGAGCTTCTACATCATCACCATAGCCCCTGGGTGAAGTGTGAGTAGTTTACCAGGACCTTGGTCCATAGCTAGTAGCTAGATGGCTTCTTCTCTCTTTTGGATCTCAAAACAATGTTCTCCCCCTCTCGTGGAGATATATTGATGTAATCTTCTTTTTGCGGTGTGTTTGTTGAGACCGATGAATCGTGGGTTTATGATCCAGATTATCTATGAATAATATTTGAATCTTCTCTGAATTCTTTTATGTATGATTGGTTATCTTTGCAAGTCTTGAATTATCCGTTTGGTTTGGCCGACTAGATTGGTAGTTCTTGCAATGGGAGAAGTGCTTAGCTTTGGGTTCAATCTTGCGGTGTCCTTTCCAGGTGTGAAGGGGCAGCAAAGCACGTGTATTATTTGCCATCGAGGATAACAAGATGGGGTTTTATCATATTGCATGAATTTATCCCTCTACATCATGTCATCTTGCTTAGGCGTTACTCTTTTTAACAATACTCTAGATGCATCTTTGGATAGCGGTCGATGAGTGGAGTAATAGTAGTAGATGCAGGCGGAGAGTCCGTCTACTTGGAACCTTTCCCTTCTTGGCGTCCGTGGACACTTCTTAGGGGCATAGCAGGCGAGGTTCTCGAATTCTCTGCTGTAAGCATCAACACCATCTCACTTGGGTGAAACTGAACTCTTCTCTCTTGCGATCGATGAGGGCTTGAATGTGATGCTCGCGAAAAGCCTCTGAAATCTCTCCGAGTTGGAATCGACCGGGGAAGCATAGTTCTGCCCCAAAGACTAGCATGACCTTCCGGGTGGTATGCGGCATAGGTGACCTTGTCATCTTGAGATCGTTTGGGAGCCAAACTTAAGTGATGCTCTGAAGCCGGTCATCGCATGGTGGCTCGATGGAATGATGAAAGGTAGGTGGGTGCAAGCGAATGAAGTCATGAATGGTTGCAAACCCTTTGGGTGATGTCGGTGTTCTCCTCGTCGTGCCAACAAGCGGTTAGACTCACGCTTGTTCCTCTCCATTTCTAACATGAACCTGTCAAAGAAGGCTGGTGGGAGGATCCTCATCCCTTCCATCTCCGTGGTCTGGCTACGAACAACAGAACTTCGCAAGGATGACATCACGAGAAAGCGAAACCAAGGGCGGAATCAACATCACTACTTGAAAATGTGGGACACCGATATTAAACTCCGAACTCACGGGGCAATTCCGGCGGCATAACGGGTAAAATGTTCAAAATGAGACTTACGCAAAATGGGGTAGCACCATACTCAACATCATCATTCAAGGGTTACGGGATAATACTAAACATGCTACCGAGGGTTTTCGGCCCGGGGTAAGACTCGATCAACCAATCCTATGGGACTACGGAAATAGCCCGTGATCGATAGGCGGAAGAGATAGCCTAGATCCTTAACCCGTGGAAAGATAGGACGACTCAGATCGAGGGCCATGAGGTAAAGGGTAAAAAGAGCCTTACGTTCCATTCCACAATCAATTCCCTATATAACTAAAGCATTTCTAGACTAGCTTGATCGGGTTGGCTTAAATCCTCTGAATGGGCTCGATACCAAAGCTGTGGGACCCGATCCTAAGTCACACCGATCTAGCATGTAACAATCATATCACTTTTGGGCCTCCCAACGGTATTCCCATGTCGCCTTACCATGGGGACCGTTTCGCCTTTGGCTCACGTATATGATAGTGTCGCAATCCATATGAAGAACCCGGGCCGACATGACTAGTCGTGAACCCAAAGTGGCACCAACCTATGGGGCGGAGCAACATGAATCACATCGAGCATGTCGGTCATCAACGTTGAATTGGGCCAGTGGGGCTAAGGACTCCGGTATCCCATTTGGCGAGCTAAAGGACTCGAATAACACCCGGTGACATTTCCCGAAGAACAGACATAAGGAGAAGTGAAACACATCCCGGCAGTCAAGTGTCCAAGCGGTAGTCTTTGGGCTAGCGAACTCCGGTGAACCGGCTATAGCGGACTACTATCGCTCGAAGCACGAGACTACATTTCCCCATAAGAGGGCTACCAAGGATAAACAACTAGGTTGTCGGATCCCACACATAGCAATACAAGTTACACGTCGCATAACATGCAAGTATGTCTTAAAATGGCATCACAACATAAGCAAACTCATATAGATAAAGGCTGGAAAGAGCCACATAGCAATAAGTACAACCAGGGGTGGACCCAATCATTGAAACATACAAACAACAAGCGGAAGCATTACACGTGAGTACAGAACAACTACAAAAGAAAAAATGAAGCCGACTATCTACAAGACCCTCCCAAGGGTACAAGATCGTAGCTGAGGTAACAAGCTACCGTGAAGTCCAAGCGGAACTACTAGTAAGACCAAAGTCTCCTGCAAAAACATAAATAAAACAACGTGAGTACAAAGGTACTAAGAACTTACATCAGATGCTATCATGCATGCATTAGTATCAAGAAGGTAATGTGGAGTTTAGTTGCAGCAAGCCAGCTTTGACTCTTGGCTATCCTGTTCTCCGACTACAAAAACTCTTGAGGTGAGCCAAGGCCAGGTCCACTAATCACCACATCAATACACTACTAAGTTCATTTCCGTCTCCATACGGAAGGCCATCCATAGCACTCACACTTGTCTTGAGCATTTTAGAGTATCCACTTCAAGTTGTCTATGTACCCGTAAGCATCCAAGAAGTCCATAACCGAGGACACGGCTATTGAATAGATCATGATAACCCTGGGGGTGTACTTATTCACCACGCTCTGCCACTTACCCATATACCGTCATGTATCTGGCAACCTTCAAGCGGAAGCTTTGGCGAGGGTGTCGGCCCGATGACTAACCACACAAGACTCTAGTCCGGGCTTATCGCCTATTCGGGTTCCATCCGCAAGGAGATCCGGCCGGGGTGTCGCTCACGGCCCCAAACGATGTGGCAGGGTTCCCAAGCCCACCATCCGGGTGCCACTTGGTACACCGTCCACCACCTAATCTTCCCAAACCCACCTGCCGGGTGCCACTTAGTAGAAAAATAGCACTACCTACAAACACGAAACTATTTGCGAC
>JAHIAM010003025.1:0-48668 GCA_021605205.1 Aegilops longissima
ATGTTTATTTATTTATTCTTTTTTTCCCTTTCGAAGCGTCGCTTCAGACACCCGATCGGTCTTCAGTATTTTATTGGGATTTCGGGAGGACTACCGCCTGACTTCCTTTTTTATTTAACATGCCGTGTCATTTTTATTATCTGAGAGTGCATTACTAATCTGCTCATGTGCATCATGTTTGCATTTGTTATATCTTATGTCCATACTGTCTTGCGAGTACATTCAAAGTACTCACCTGGCTTATTGATTTGGCGGATATTGTGAAAGGCGATCTTATGGATGAAGAATGCGATAGCGAGTCCGGCGCCTAGAGGAGTCCAGTCGAGTCCCGTGCGATCACGGAATTGGTCACTTGTATCATATCTTACGCTACCCAAATAAAATCCTCGAGCCCCACTCCGGTTTCGATGAGCTGTAGATTAGGAGTCCGTCACCCACTCCTTTGTGACATATCCACCACCACATGTATTACGAGTCGATGGTTATGCCACCATACCATTGTGTCATATCCGCCTTTATGTGTCGGGAAGCTGATCCACGAACACCTATGGGACCGGCGGACCGAGCCCCTTCGGTTCGGCGGGGCGAAGATCATACGAAGAGCGGATCGGCGAAACACCTGAGCGGTTACAACCCGGAGCTCTCGGAGATAACACTCCCTGCTGCATGTGCAGTGTATTGAGTTCTTGCTCGGGGCGCTGAGTGCTACGAGTATACACTAGCTGCTAACGAGACCGAGCGTGAGTGTTTTTTGCCTTCGAACCCTCCTCTACGTTGCGCATGGGCCTCCTTTTATATGCTCAAGGGGTCTCCGACAGGTGGCTTAGCGTAGAACAAGGGCAAAAATGGAAAAGGTGCGGTTGGTACAACTACTTGCGATGTATCATACCTAACCACGGCGGCGGGGACAAAGGCATTAAATGCACGTCTACGTCGCCCAAATAGTGCAAAAAGGGACCGTCAGGGATGCCACATCTTGCCACGATGGCAACCTTGTCAGCGTCGCTTGCCACCGCGCACCGCTGGCCGCACAGCCTCTTGACATGCGCGCCTGGAAAGGTCCCAGGGCGACATGTTGGTGGATGTGCTAGTCTTGTGAATCTGGTGGTAGTTTGCAGCGGCAAAAGCGCCTTACCTTGATCGTTGTCTTGTCGCGTCCGGAAGTTTTTCGCTCACGGGCCTCGCCCGGGGCGGCGTGGCGGCGTCGCGCAAGTTCCTCGAGATGCCTTGGTTGGCCTTCGGCAAGCTCCTCTTGCGGGGCCTTATCTCCTTAGCTTGAATACTTTGTTCTTGAATGGCTCCAAAGGGAACATGGAGGACCTTGGCGGTCACCGGCAAGCCTTGCCATGAGGTGCTGCAACTGCCGTGCACAAGTTCGGGATACTAGGGTACCCCTACTCTAGTACACCGGCGAGCCCGGGCCTGGGCCACACATGGTGCCCGGCGCTGTTGGGCGAGGCCCAAAGCAGGACGCGAGACGCAGCGGCCTGGGTTCGCCGTATCTTACTCCGCCCTCCACGAGCAGCGCAGCGTCGAATGCGGCGTCGTGGGAAGCGATCGTGGGTGGTTTCTTTATTCGGAAGGCGGGCGTCTGCCCCTCCCTCTTTATAAGCAGGGAAGCAGGGGCAGTTAAGCCCATCTCGCGGTTGCTATTCCAATCTCGAAAACCTCCGCGCTCCCCCTTCTTCCCAAAGCTGAAAGAGCGGCGCTCCGCTTCATCGCCACCGGCACCACCAAACAGTCGATCCTCTCACCACCTCCGCCATGGCTCAAAGCCGAGAAGGTTATGAAGTCGGCGGCGCGGCGGCTCGCGGCAGCTGCGAAAGGGCGTCAACCTTCCCCCTCATTTCGCCGTGAATGGTGAGAAGTACTACTACCTCTTACGGTCGGCGGAGGCGGCGCATCCGCGCGAAGGTACTTCCAGCTGCCGCCGGGGCTGGCTCGAATGGATATCCCTTCTTCTCGTTGTTCTTCTACTCGGGCTCGCCCGCCCTTTCTCTGAGTTTTTCTATGACATCGCGAACACCTCGGGTTCCGCCTCCTTGACTTCACCCCAATGTTGTTACGACCATGGCGGTTTCGCACATCTCTGCGAAAACTTTGTCGAAATCTATCAAATGTAGCTCTTTTTAGCCACTTCTTTATGCCCGAGTTGAGAGAGGGCCTTTATCGTGGAATCGCCTGGATCTGGAGGGCCCGCAGAAGGAAGCTTATACGGAGGAGAGCTCCGCGGCAAGTGGGATGAATGGAGAGCATCTTGGTGCTGGATTGTCGAGAGAACCGCAGCCATTTACCGCCCAGCGCCAAGCCCGATGGTCAGTGGCAGCGCGATTGGAGCAACTTGGCCCGGAAGGCGATAGGTTGAAGATTGCCGTCACCGGATCTTCGCCTCGGGCTTGCGGGCTCCTTTGTAAGCGCCGTTGGCGCAGATTTTCTTCGCGCCGCGCCGCCCCTGCGGAGAGGAGGAGACCGCTGGGAGTTCGAGTCGGCGGATATCATGAGGCTGCGCCGGGCCTCAACTTCAACTTCACTGTCACAGGCGGGCCGCGATGCTCTGGAACTGTTCAAGCACGATCTGATCATCCCGAAGTGTTCGGGTTGCGAGGGTGTCGTTCATTTGTGCAACAACTCCTCACTCGACCGCATCCGTGCAATGATGCGCTCTGTGATTCGCATGGAATTGTCCCAACTTGGCAAGAGCACTGCAGGCGGCGTCGTGCGAGGAGTTCTTTAACTGGCTTGGTAGAAAGCGCCGGTCGCTCCGATGAGCGAAGAGCCTTACTCACGACACCACCGATGAGGAGATGCGGCGCCGCCACTAAACTGGAAGAGGCGCGGCAGCAGCTGCGTGGCGGTTTGGATTCACCGTGGAGGAGGCGAGGCGGTGACGAAGGCGGCAAGCCTTGCCGAGCAAGTGGCGCTTGCCGGCGAGGAAGCTTGTCGGTGCGAAGCTGGTCGGCGAGCCGCCGAGGAGTGCGGCGACTTCGTTGAAGAATCGACTCCTCCTCTTTCTCACCTTGGACAGCCCGCCTGGCGGAGCCCCAGCTCCACCAGAAAGCGTCTCGCAAGGCGGGGGCGTGGCGAGCGGCTGCAGGTCAACAACCGCCGCGCTGCGCGGCTGCCTCCCCGCGGCAAGCAACATTGCAGCAGGAGCACCTCACGCCCTTGCTCTGCAAGCCCAGGCCGGGGCCCTCCGGACCACACCGCTTCCGTAAGCGGCCAAGGGAACCTCCTCCGCCACGTCGTGCGAAGGTGGGCGGACTTGACCTCTCGGCTTAGCTCCGATGAGGAAGAGGAAGAGTAAGATTCTTTGCTATACTTGTAGTTCTTCAATTCTTGCTGTTTTGTCTTGTATCTGATTTGCTTTACTCCGAACCCATTCCTTTTAGGGACTCGGCCCGGAAGGCGAAGAGCCAAGGTCGGTGATGCGTCATCGAGGCCGAACCCAGCTGCGACAGCAGGGGGTGTGTCTGAACCACCTTCTGGACCAGCAACTATTCACGAAAGTAGCCCGGCACACCCCTAAGCGTAAGTGTATGGTTTACTTCCTGCTGTTAGGCGTGCATGGGTGCTCTTTCTTTCTTGACATCGACTATTGGTTTGCGTAGGAAGCGAAGCGAGTCTCACCGAGTGCGGAAGCCGCTCCCGACATGCCATCTGCTTCGACTACACCGCCAAGGAGATTCCCGGCAAGGGAGAAGTCTCCGGCAAGGGCAGTTCTCCGGCAAGGGCAGCACCACAACCCCCCGGTGGCGGAGGCCATGACTGTAGATCCTAGTACAGGTAATCCTCTTGCTTGAAAACTTCCCTTGGGTTCTTCTTCTTCTGATTTTCTTTTGAATATTTGCTTGACTTTTCTTCCTTTGCGGTCGTCGGTCCATACGCCGCAGAGCCGATGGAAACCGAGGTCGCCAATGAGGAGAGCGGCGGCAATACCTGGCGATGCGTATCACGGAAGAAGAAGCCAGCGATGATCCTGCGGCGGAGGCTGCCAAAGCTGCCGCCCCAGAAGCTGGCGAGGTCGGCGATCGCCTTGGCGGCCCGAGGCGCGGAGTGCCAGGCGCTTCGCCGACCGCCGATCCTCCGCCGCTCTGCAGCGGTTTAGGCTCGAAGAGCCCGGCCAGCGCCTATTTGAAGGCGGCGATGGCGTCTTCATCAAGCTCCCCAGGCGTCGAGCTCCGGCGCCCGATCGAAGGAGAAACCTTTGATGAAGAGTTGCTCGCCTCCGTGAGCTGGCGGCTGGTCGCCGCGCCCGAGCAGCGATGGCGAGCACTGAGGAGCAGCTGCTGCGGAAGCTGTTGTCGCTCTACGCGCCCGGCGAGCCAAATGGTGGTATCTCGAAGCGCTTATCGCGAAGGCAGGAGTGGACATCGAAGCGCGGAGGAGCTCCGGGGCCTCAACTGGAAGCTCTCGGTCCACGGCAAGGAGGCGGGAGCAACTTCGCCGAGGCGTAAAGCCTTCCTCCTCGAGAAGGCTGGTGAAAGAAGCAGCTGACTTCTTTGCCGAAAATTGTCTGCTTGAGGAAGGTGAGTTAGCACAGCGGAAGGTTAATCTGGACAGCCACGAGGAGGACCTTGCGCGCGGAAGGTTAATATGAACTCCGCCAATGCTCGCTTTGGATAGTCGGCGATGCTCTCAAACTTGAGGCCAAAGCTTGCAGTTCGGTGCCCATTCGACAATCCTGCTGTTTACGGATTTTGCGGTATCCTCTTGACGGAAGCAGTGGCGGCTGTGATCTCATGTGCTTGGAAGTAATGGCGCAGCTTTCGAGGCCATGAGAAGGCGAAAACAATTTCTGCACACAGTACCTTGACCTAGCCCTTGCTGCGAAGGGGCCGACAAAATAAACTAGGCGCTGCACCATCCTTTTACGCATCTTCTCACGGCGCTGCAGATCCATCTTTATCGGGACCGAGCTTGCGGTGAAGTCCCACAGCAGCCATTGGATGCATCTGCCGTGGTTCTGGCTCATCATCCGCCTCCTCTCCGCTACTAACGCAACACTAACCACTTGATTGGTTGCGCTATATATAGCAGCAACTTCTCTTGTAGCTTAGGTGCGACAAGTGTTGAGTGGAGGGCAGTATCTCTTTAAGTCCTGCGGTGCAGCCTCCGCTTCGAGTCCATTTCATTGGACCTGCCTTTTTCAATATTTTGAAAAATGGCGTAGCCTTCAGCGAACCTAGAGATAAACTTCTTTGAGAGCAGCTACATGGTAGCAAGTCTTCGTACATCGTTGGCGCTTTGGTGCTTCAATCTGCTCAATGGCCTTGATCTTGTGGGATTGGCTTCAATTCCCGCTGAGACACGAAGAACCGAAGCTTGCGGAGGACTCCAAACACACACTTCTCGGGGTTGAGCTTGAGGTTGATCTTGCAGATTTGCAAAGGTTTCGTCTAAATCTTGAATCGAGTCGCCTTGTCCTTGCTCTTGACCACTATGTCATCCATGTAGGCTTCCACATTTCTGTGTATTTGCGGCTCAAAAGCTTCATGGACTACCCTTGCAAATGTTGAACCAGCATTCTTTAAACGAAAGGCATCCGTGCAAGCGATGCGTGCCGCATGGGGTGATGAATCGGTCTTCTCCTCATCCTCTTACGCCATGAAGATCTGATGGTATCCTGAGTATGCATCAAGAAATGAAAGCAAGTCACATCCGGCCGTGGAGTCAACAATCTGGTCGATCTGCGGCAAGGAAAAGGTCTTTGGGACAAGCTTTATTGACATCGGTAAAGTCGATACAAAGCCTCCATTTCCGTTTGCCTTGCGCGCGACTAGAGGTTAGCCAACCACGTAGGATGGAGCACTCCTCGACAAGGCTCTGCTTCCAATTTCTTGATTTCTTTTGCGATGAATTCTTGGCGCTCCTTGCACGCTTCGACTTTACGCTTGGCGGGCGCGCATGAGGCCAGGCGGAAAGATTATGCTCGATTACTTTCACAGGAACACGGGGATGTCGGACGGTTGCCACGCAAATCGTCGGCGTTCGCCCGCAGGAAAGCAAAGCGCTTTCCTATTTAGGGTCGAGTGGCGCGATGGTAAAGGTACCACCAGTGCCATCCTCCTTGGCGGACACCTTCTTGGTCTCTGGTGGAGCTGCCATTGTCCTCTTACACTTGCGGTGGAGCTCGATGGTGCGTCCTCGGCGGTGGCGCAGCACTCAAGAGTGCGCTTGCGGAGTGGGCATCAGAACTCTTGCGGACTTGGTCTTCTTCTTCGCCCGGGAGCTTCAGCGGCAAGTGACTTGCGATCTGTTGCGGCTGCTGCCTCCGGTAGATCTTGTCGGCGCAGATAAGAGCATCCTTCTTGTCACCGAGGGACAGAGATGACACTTATCGGGCTGGCATCTTGACATGTTGTATGCATAGTGAGAGGCTGCCATGAATTTGGCGAGTCTTTGGGCGGCGAGTATCTCATTGTAAGGCAATGGAAAGTCGACAACGTCAAAAGTGACCCTCTCGATCCTGAAGTTCAACTTCGCTGCCAAATGTTACCGCAGCGTGATCTTTCCCTTGACTTGCTCCTTCCGGATTGATTCCTTGGAATGTGCGGTCTCTTGAGCTTCGCCATCGAGGGATCGGAGTTTACGGAGTACCGCGGAGGAGATCAGGTTCAACCGGCCCGCCGTCAACTAGCATCTTAGTGACCTTGAGGTTGCGAGATGGTTGGTGAAACCAACATCGGCGAGCACCCGACACCGCGATTATGCGATCGGGTGGTCCTCAATATCAAAAGATGATAAGCGTCTTGGACCATTTCGAGACTTGCGTGACTTCGGCGGGTGGTTACGCGCATTGACTTCCGCACCCTTGCTTGGTGGCGGTGTGAAGTATCTGAAGAACCGCCCGTCCGCGCACATGACCTCTGTGGCTTTACGGAACTCCTGCTCATCGGTCTCGTCATCATCCATATCTTCATCGTCGTGCGTCATCTTCATCCTTTATCGCGGCGCGGGAGTCTGTCTCCTTGCGCTGCTTGGCCTTACCATGGCGTCCTCCTCGGCAGGCGTTTCATGCCGGCTCCTCCGGCACCTTCTGGGCCTTCTCCTTGTCGCGTCGCTTCGTATTCAGCCTTTTGCTGCTCGACAAGCTGCTCGACCTTGTTGCAGCTCTGGAGGTCATGGCCCTTGGTGCGGTGGATCTTGCGATCTTGCTTGTTGGTGCCGTCCTGCTTGTCGGCGACCGCCCACAGCTGGTAGTTGGTGCTGCGGCAATCTCCTCGCCGGAGCTACCAGCTTTGGCTTTCTTGGCGCCACCTCCATTGCGGACTGCTCAGCGACTAGCACATCTTTGCCTTCTTCTTTACATTGTTCCGCCGCGGTTTTTCTTTGCGGGGCAGCCTCCTCACTATCAGATCCTCCACCTTACATATTCTCTCGGGGAGTTTCCTCCTTCCTTATGCGATGCACACTTGCCGGCGGGGCATATAGCTCGCAGCGTCTACGATCTTGCATCGCCATCTCCTCCGCATCCTGCGGTTTCGCGCGTTCGATGGAGCAGCGCTGATTACAGCGGCGGGGTGGACATCTGGGATGTTGTGCATCTGGCTGAATCTCTGAATGTACTTGCGGGGGCTCTCCTTCCATACAGGCAAGCGGATGAAGGTCGCTCTCTTAGCCATGAGACTTGTGGCGCTGTAAAGCGCCGACAAACTGATGGCATAGGTCTGCCAGGGAGGATATGGAGTTGTCCGGCAAGTGCATGAGCCAGGATCGACATTGGGCTTGAGCACCGGTGAAGTAGTTGGCGAGGATCTTGTCGTCCGCCCCGACAGCTTGCACGCGATGGTGTAGATCTTGAGGAACTCTGACGGATGCGACTTGCCGTCGTACTTCTGCAATGCGTCGGCAGAAATTCTTCGTCTTTGGGCCACTCGACTTGCCGCAGCTCACGAGTGAGCAGCAGGGCAACCTACCGTGTCTGGCAAGTCGCTGGTTCCCCTGGTGCATGCATGTCGACGGAGGGCCCGGTAGCTGGTCCGATTGCGGCGCTTCTCTTGGCGCTTCGATCGAGTTCGGCGTCTTCTTGCTGTCGTTCGTGAAGAACTTGGCGCTGATCGCGGCGAGCTCGTGGATCGATGATGCGGTGGAGCGGCTGTCGAGTGGATCCGGTGGTCGGCGATCTTGGCCTTGAGGTGGAGAGTGCATGGTGGTTGCACCCCCACGGTTTCGTCGCCATCGGCTCGTGCACAGCAGTCCTGCGCGACAGCGATGTATTCGGCTGCGCGGGTGTCGCCGTTAAGCGAAGCCGATGAGACTCTAAATGGTGGCCCTCCATTCATCGATCTTATCTGCCGTTGGAGGTAATCCGGGAAGCGGTTGAGCTCGCGCCAAAGCCTGCTTTGGGTGGTGGCGGCGGTGGCAAGCGGCGCGAGGCGGGATATGCCGGACTTCTAACTATGTTAGAAGAGCGAGATCCCGTCGGCGACCGTGTCTCGCTCGTGCCAGCATGTTGGCGTGCATGCTGGTCTTGAGCACCGAGATCCACTAGCTCGATCGGGTCCAGCAATTATAGCGCTGCGAATACCATGGCGCTGTGGGTCCTGCACCTCTGAGATGGGCGCGGTGCATGTGCGGGCGCCAGTGCGCGCAGCCTTGTCCTTGGACTGGCAGCACCACAGGCTCCCTAAATCGATGTCCGTTCTTCCGCGGCGTCTACCCCACCACCCGTTTGCTCGGTGATGGTGGGATCGGCGTGGGCGGAACAGCTGCCGCGAAGCCTTCTTCTTCGGTGGCATGTCGATGAAGAAGATGAAGATCTGCTTCGTGTGAGCGTCGGATCAGAGTTCACACAAACTCGGCGCCCCTACAGCGCGCCAAAGATGTCGAAGCTGATCCACGAACACCTATGGGACGGCGGACCGAGCCCCTTCGGTTGGCGAAGCGAATCGCACGAAGAAGCGGTCGGCGAAGCTACGAGCAGTTACCCAGCGGAGCTCTCGGAGAGATAATACTCCTCTGCTGCATGTCGAGTGTATTGAGTTCTTGCTCGGGAAGCGGAGTGCTTTCGGTACACACTAGCTGCTAACGAGACCGGCGTGGTGTTTTTACGCCTTGAACCCTCCTCTACATTGCGCATGGGCCTCCTTTTATATGCTCAAGGGGTCTCAGAGCAGGTGGCAGCGTGACAAGGGCAAAAATGGAAAAGGTGCGGTTGGTACAACTACTTGCCTGATGTATCATACCTAACCACTGACGACGGGGACAAAGGCATTAAATGCCCGTCTCGTCGCCCAAATAGTGCAAAAGGACCGCCGGGCGCCACTGCTGCCATGATGGCAACCTTGTCGTGTCGCTTGCCACGCGCACGCTGGCCGCCTGACCTCTTGCCCGCAGCGGCGCTGGAAAGGTCGAGGCGACACGTTGGTGGATGAGCTGGAAGTAGCGGAGTGCAGTGGTAGTTTGCGCGGCAAGCGCCTTGCCCTTGTCGTTGTCTTGTCGTTTCGGAAGCTTGTCGCTCACGGGCCTCGCCGGGGCAGCGTGGCGGCGTCGCGGACAAGTTCCTCGAATGCCTTGGTTGGCCTTCGGCAAGCTCCTCTTTCCGGGGCCTTGTCTCCTTGGCTTGAATACTTTGTTCTTGAATGGCTCCAAAGGGAACATGGAGGACCTTGGCGGTCACCGGCAAGCCTTGCCCGTAGTCTTTGCAACTGCCCGTGCACAAGTTCGGGATACTAGGGTACCCCTACTCTAGTACACCGACAATGTGTGATATCGGCGTGCTTGTAATAAATTGTTGAGCAGCCTCAGCTCAACCTTGTATAATATTTAGTACCCCTGGATTTCTGTATCAAGGAATTGTCTACCAGTAAGGGAATTTTCCTATACTGGTCTACAAAAAGGGCGGTTTCTCAATAAATATTTTATTGGAAAACCGGTCCCGACACATAGCAACTGAACCAGTATCAAATACCTAGGGGCTACTATGAACACTACTAAAGTACACATCAATAACATGTATATCATATATACTTTTTTTTTCACTGTGTCATCCTTCTTATCCGCCAAGTATTTGGGGCAGTTCCACTTCCAATGACCATTTCCTTCGCAGTAGAAGCACTCAGTTTCAGGCTTGGGTCTAGCTTTGGGCTTTTTCATGGGAGTGGCAACTTGCTTGCCATTCTTCTTGAAGTTCCCTTTCTTTCCCTTGCCCTTTCACCTGAAACTAGTGGTCTTGTCAACCATCAACATTTGATGCTTTTCTTGATTTCTACCTTAGTTAATTTCAGCATCACGAAGAGCTCGTGGATCGTTTTCGTCATCCCTTGCATATTATAGTTCATCACGAAGTACCCGTAACTTGGTGATAGTGACTAGAGAACTATGTCAATCACTATTTTATCTAGAAGATTAACTCCCACTTGATTCAAGCGATTGTAGTAATCAGACAATCTGAGCATATGCTCACTGGTTGAGCTATTCTCCTCCATCTTGTAGGCAAAGTACTTGTCAGAGGTCTCATACCTCTCAACACTGGAATGAGTCTAAAATACCAATTTCAGCTCTTGGAACATCTTATACGCTCCATGGCATTCAAGACGTTTTTGAAGTCCCGGTTCTAAGCCGTAAAGCATGGCGCACTAAACTATCAAGTAGTTATCATACCGAGCATGCCAAATGTTCATAACGTCTGCATCTGCTCCTGCAATAGGTCCGTCACCTAGCGGTGCATCAAGGACATAATTCTTCTTTGCAGCAATGAGGATAATCCTCAGATCACAGACCTAGTCCGCATCATTGCTACTATCATATTTCAACATAGTTTTTCTCTAGGAACATATCAAAAAATAAACGGGGAGCTACATCACGAGCTATTGATCTACAACATAGTTATGCAAATACTATTAGGACTAAGTTCATGATAAATTAAAGTTCAATTAATCATATTACTTAAGAACTCCCACTTAGATAGACATCCCTCTAGTCATCTAAATCATCACGTGATCCATATCAACTAAACCATGTTTGATCATCACGTGAGATGGAGAAGTTTTCAATGGTGAACATCACTATGTTGATCATATCTACTATATGATTCACTTTCGGCGTTTCGGTCTCGGTGTTAGAGGCCATATCGCATATGCTAGGCTCGTCAAGTTTAACCCGAGTATTCTACGTGTGCAAAACTGGCTTGCACCCGTTGTATGTGAACGTAGAGCTTATCACACCAGATCATCACGTGGTGTCTCGGCACGACGAACTGTCGCAACGGTGCATACTCGGGGAGAACACTTATACCTTGAATTTTAGTGAGAGATCATCTTATAATGCTACTGCCATACTAAGCAAAATAAAATGCATAAAAGATAAACATCACATGCAATCAAATAAGTGATATGATATGGCCATCATCATCTTGTGCCTTTGGTCTCCATCTCCAAAGCACCGTCATGATCACCATTGTCACCGGCTTGACACCTTGATCTCCATCGAAGCATCGTTGTCGTCTCGCCAACTATTGCTTCTACGACTATCGCTATCGCTTAGTGATAAAGTAAAGCAATAATATGGCGATTCCATTTCATACAATAAAGCGACAACCATATGGCTCCTGCCAGTTGCCGATAACTGTTACAATACATGATCATCTCATACAACAATTTATATATCATCACGTCTTGACCATATCACATCACAACAAGCCCTGCAAAAACAAGTTAGACGTCCTCTACTTTGTTGTTGCAAGTTTTACGTGGCTGCTACAGGCTTCTAGCAAGAACCGTTCTTACCTACGCATCAAAACCACAACGATTTTTCGTCAAGTGTGCTGTTTTAACCTTCAACAAGGACCGGTCGTAGTCAAACTCGATTCAACTATAGTTGGAGAAACAAACACCCACTAGCCACCTGTGTGCGAAGCACAGCGGTAGAAACAGTCTCATGAATGCGGTCATGTAATATCAGCCTGGGCCGCTTCATCCAACAATACCGCCGAATCAAAGTATGACATGCTGGTAAGCAGTATGCCTATTATCGCCCACAACTCTTTGTGTTCTACTCGTGCATATAACATCTATGCATAGACCTGGCTCGGATGCCACTGTTGGGGAATGTAGTATTTCAAAACAATTCCTACGATCCATAAGATTAATCTAGGAGAAGCATAGCACGGCGGGGAGAGTGTGTCCACGTACCCTCGTGACCGAAAGCGGAGCGTTTAATGCTTATGGTTGATGTAGTCGAACCTCTTACGCAATTCAACCGATCCAAGTACCGAGCATACGGCACCTCCGCGATCTACACACTTCAGCTCGGTGGCGTCCCTCGAACTCTAGATCCGAGTTGAGGCGAGGGAGAGTTCCGTCAACCTGACGGCGTGGTGGCGATGATGATGAGATTACGGCGCAGGGCTTTGCCTAAGCACTACGACGATATGACCGAGGTGTAAAACTGTGGAGGGGGCACCACACACGGCTAAAGATCAACTTGTGTGTCTTTGGGGTGCCCCCTCCCACGTATATAAAGGAGGGGGGAAGAGGAGGCTGGCCCAAGATGGGGCGCGCCAAAAAGGGGGAGTGTCGGTGTACAAAAAGAGGGGCATGCTTTTGTATCCCTTTACTGTGCAGGCGGTCGGGCGCGCCCATGGTCACCAAGCAGAGCAGGGAGGTGAGCCAAGGTAAGGCCGAAGCCCAAGATAATCGGAGCAGCGCCAAGGCCGAGACAACAAGGAGGCGGAGGGGCAAGCAGGCTCCCTCTTCTTGGGGCAGCCTCGGCAGCCCAGCAAGACCCTCTGAGACAGCTCGCCCCCACCTGTGAGCGAGCCACCCTTGAGCCCACGGTCCCCAGCGCCATCATCCACGTGGGCCCATGGCTCAAGGAAGGCACTGTGTGGTGGCATGCAGATCTTTGTGAAGACATATTCAAGATCAGATGAGGATTAGAAGGCGGCGATCCTCGGCAAGATCCTTGCCGAGGAAGGCCACCAGACCCCCGGCAAGGCCTTGCCGGGGACGACAGCGTGCCCTGGCAAGACCCTTGTCGGGCCACACAGCAAGACCCGTGCCGGGCCACCCGGCAAGGCCCTCCTGGGGCCGGCGGGCCACCACCAGGCCCACACCAACCAAGCTTCCACCGCCGTTCACATGCGGTGCCAGCCCAACCAGCTCGGCGGGCACCTGCGTGGCAACATGCAGCCCCCAGGCCAACTCGCCGGCGCTGCGTGGCGGCATGCAGATCTTTGTGAGGCTCCACCACGCGCCACCTCGGCTGTCGCACTGCCTACATGATGCCTCACGCGCCGCTGGCCAAAACGCGTGTCGAAGCAAGGAGGAGGCGATGGCCAGACGGGGCGGGCCTGCCCCGTCCCGATAAAGCTGGGGACACCCAAGCTATGCATTAAATGTTTCTTGTCCACATGTCTGACGATAAGCTCGAGGGCAGCCTGTGCACCTTTCCACCTCCTGTGTGCCCTTGTGGTAGCCCCTTTCGACTATAAAGGAGGCCCATGGCATCTTTGGGGAAGGATTCGGCTCTTTCAAACCACGCACTCACCACAGCTAGTTGAGAGCTCAAGAACTCTTTGAAATACACCCACCAAAAGTAGGACTAGGGTTTTACTCATCCTCGCGGCCCGAACACAGGTAAGCGCTCCATGTCTTTGGCTCTTGATCCTGGTCTTCTTGCAACCCTGCGCCCCAGCAACCGTAGTAGGGATTCTTGTGATCCCATAGGTGTCGTTTCCCCCGACATCTTTGGCGCGCCAGGTAGGGAGCGCAATTGTGAGAATCTGGAAAGTTAGCCTAGCAGTTCATCGTCGCCATGGCTCCTTAGAAGAAGACGGCCACGGCGATCGGCTCGTTAGAGGCGAGCGGCCCGTCTGCCGGTGCGGACAGCGATGGACGATCGCGGACAGGACCCGGGCCGTGGTCTGTGAGCACCAGCATCCCCTAGGCAGTCAAAGCCTAGCGAGCGGTGTCGTTCGCGCCCTAGACGACCTACCGCATGTCGCCAGATCCAAAGACGGAGCTGGGCACCGCGGCGGCTTGAGGTCCTCGAAGTGTCGTTGTGCCACCTCCAGGCGGCGCAGCGATCTCCAAAACGCCCACACCAGCGACCACGCGCGCTCTTCCCATGGTGTGTGTGCGAGCAGCGTCACCACGGCTGGTGACCACAGGCACCGCCGTGGGAAGAAACCTGTCGTCGTCGCAAGATGAAGGGTTCACACGCTTTCGCCCGAAGCGGCTGGCGAAAATGGAGCTCCTTCTAGCGTAGTTAGAAGTCGAAGCCTTGCGATCACGCATGGTGTCGGCTGGCACCCATGCTAGCGGAAGCTTTGGCTTGCGCACTGCTCTCGACTTCCCTCCTGCTGCGGGCTTCGGCAGTGGAGGCCACCATCCGAGCCTCGTCGCCCGTCGCAAACAAAAGGCGATCCAGCGGCGGCGGGGCCCTGGTCGGTGCTCCACCGAGCCACCACATCTTTGGCCCTGGGAGGACCGGGGGAGCTGCGGCCATGGTGCACTGTCCTCCTCCTCGCCAGCCGCCGCGAGCGTCGGCCCGTCATGATGACGCTTGTGATAATATCTCCGTTGCGTCGTCCGACCCGCAGACCCTCCACGACCAGCGCCAGGTCCTTTCGGAGCGAGCTCACGAAGACGCTCGAACCACCGTCGAGTGCCGGCGCGAAACGCGCCGCCAGTCAGACAAGCGGGCATGACCGCTGCTCGACCACCGGCATCGGCGCGCCGTACCTTACAAGGTGGGCTGCCCGGCTTTTACCCGTGAGCTGCGGTAGTTCCAGTGGCCATCCCACCGCACGTTGAAACCTGACGTCAGCGAGAAGTACACTGGCAAGACCCATCCGTCCGAGTTCCTCAGCATCTACACCATCGCGATGCAAGCTGCTGGAGCTCGCGACGACAAGGTGCTCGCCAACTATTTCCCGGTTGCGCTGAAGCCCAATGTGATGTCTTGGTTGATGCACCTGCCGACGGATTCCATTTCTTCTTGGTGGGATCTGTGCCATGAGTTCGTTGGCGCCTTCACGGGAGCCACCAAGCTCATGGCGAGCCGATGATCTGCATATCATTCCCGAAGGAAGGAAACCCTGCGCAAGTACATCGGACATTCAGCGGGTGCGATACAACATCCTCGGCGTTCATCCTGCGCTGTGATCAGCGCGTTCCACCGAGCGTCGCAACCGCCAAGATCTTGCGAAGAGCTGGCGATGACCAAAGTTAAGGATGTGGCGAGCTCTCGTTACGGCGATAGAGTGCGCCCGGGCTGAAGAGGAAGGAAGTACCCCAGCGAAGATGCGGTGCGAAACCGACTCTACCGATAAAGGCCGCTGCCCGGCGAAGAAGGGTCGGCATCATAACGAGAAAGCGCAAAGGAAAGGTCGTGCTTGCCGTTGAGGATCGGCGATACGGTCTTGGCAAGAAGGTCAAAGCGAGCGCCCGGCAAGGAGATTGCGGGTCCGCCGCTTCCGGGCCTTGGCGACTACCAACAAGCCAGGAAGCTCCGGCAAGCAATACTGCAAGATCCACGCACCAAGGGCCACGACCTCGAGAACTGCCGACAAGTCGAGCTGCTTCTTTGAGAAGCAAAAAGCTGAGCACGAGAGAGGTGGACAAGAAGAAGGACCGGGGCGGTCTTTGAGGATCCGGCAAGAAGCGTGGCGGCCAAGGAAGCCGCCCCGGCAAGGACAACCAGCAAGAGAGGCCCGCCCGGGGCCGTGACAAGAAACAAGAAGATGATGACCACGACGAGGACGACGAGTCTAGTGGGCAAGGGTTCCAGAAGGCTACAGAGGTCATGTGCGTCGATGGCGGCGCCTTGCTGCATACCTCTCACCGCCAGCTCAAGAAGTGGGCGCGTGAGATTATTGCAGCGGTGCCGTCATTCGATGCTCATAAGCCGCTGAAGTGGTCCAGCACGCCCCTCATATTTGACACCGAGGACCACCACGGCCGCACTACAGCGGTGGGTGTTTCTGATATTGGTCTCACCAGCGATCGCAACCTCGGGGTGAACAATATGTTGGTTGGCCGGGGCTGGCTGAACTGATCTCGCCCGTCGTGATCAAAGATTGCAAATCCCTGATGGGGACCTCGAGGAAGCAGGCGCGTTTCAAGGGGTCAATCGAGGAGGAGCCAGCCGAAGGGAAGGTCACCTTGCCGTGGCGTTTGGAGGAGAGTTGAACTACGGGACGGAGAGGATCATCTTTGGCGTGGCGAGATCCCTTGCCCTCTGGCGGGATCCTCGGCTGCTGGCACTAGCCAAGTTCATGGCGGCATCACACTACACCTACAACATGCTAGAGATGCTGGGCCGTTGACCATCATCTCCGTCCCCTCCGACAAGAAGGGCCTTTGTCTGCGCCCGACCAACTCTCGGGAAGCGATTCAGCAGCTGTCGTCAAGGCACCTGCTCTTGCCGCTGAAGGCCGGGAGGAAGAAGAAGCCGGCAAGACCTCTCCACCCTCCGGCAAGCGCACCTCCTCGGAGTGTTGTGCTACCGTCGAGACGAGCGAGCTCTACCGACAAAGCAAGAGATCGAGCCGAGCCGCCCAGACCAAGAAGGTGCCGTCGGGGGAGGATGCCGCGCGAGGGCCTTCACCATAAGCTCCACCGTGACAGCAAATAGGAAGCGCCTCGTCACCTTCCTGCGGGCCGAATGTCGGCGTGTTTGCGTGGCAAGCATCCGACATCCTCGGTGTTCGAGGAGGTGATTGAGCACCACCTGGCTATACGCCTTGCAGCGAGACCATCAGCGAAGGTCGAAGCGAGGCTCGGAGGCGGGAGTTCATCACGGAGGAGATCGGGGAAGTTGGGCGGCAGGTTTGGTGAGAGGTGCTCCACCCGGCGTGGTTGGCCAGTTCGGTAGTGGTGCGCCAAAGCGAATGGGAAGTCGAGGCTGTGTATTGATTACACAAATATCAATAAGGCTTGTCCTAAGGACCCCTTCCATTGCCGCGCATCGACCAGATTATTGACTCCACGGTGGGTGTGATCATTATCATTCCTCGGCGCCTACTCGAGGCTACCACGAGATCTTCATGGCGAGAGAGGATGAAGAAGACATCATTCATCACCCCATGTAGTGCGTATTTCTTTTTACGGATGCCTTTCGGGTTGAAGAGTGATGGCTCAACGTTCGCAAGAGCAGTCCAAATTGGTTTTGAACCTCAACTCCATAGAAATATGGAGGCATACATGGATGACATAGTGATCAAAACCAAGGACGGGCCAACTCTTGTGCAAGATCTGGAAGAGACATTTGCCAACCTGTGCAAGATCAACCTCAAGCTGAACCCTGAGAAGTGTGTCATCGGCGTTCCATCCGGCAAGCTTCTCGGGTTCTTTGTGTCGCAGCGCGGGATCGAGTCAAAACCAGACAAGATCAAGGCTATTGAGCAGATTGAGGCGCCCAAGCGGATCAAAGATGTGCGTCGGCTCAACGGCTGCGTTGCCGCCATGAGCCGATTCGTCTCCAAGTCTGCCGAGTGCGCGCTTCCCTTCTTCAAAATATTGAAAAAGGCAGGCCCAATGGAGTGGATCCCAGAAGTCGAGGTAGCATTATAGGATCTGAAGAAATACCTTTCCTCCATGCCAATACTAGTTGCGCCCAACCACAAGAGTCGTTGCTGCTGTATCTGGCAGCGACGAATCAAGTGGTTAGCGTCGTATTAGTAACACGAGAGGGAGGTCAGCGAGGAAGCGATGTGGCAGCGAGAACTAGCTGATGGCAAGCCCAAAATTCCGCCGGCGGGGCTGGTCTTTGGCAAAGCGAGGCCCCGGCGATCGATGTCGCCGAAGCGATGCCAGCGATCAAGTGAGGTGGTGCGGAAGAAGAAGATGATGCAACACCGGTTTACTTTGTCAGCTCCCTCTTGCGAGGAGCTAGATCGAAAATACTCGGTGTGCAAAAATTGCTCTTGACCTCCTTATGGCCTTGAGGAAGCTGCGTCATTACTTCCAAGCCCCGAGATCTTTGTCGTCACCCGTCTCCCATTACAGCGGATCTTGCACAACCAGATCATTGGAAGGATTGTGAAATGGGCCTTGGAGTTGTCAAGCTTTGGTTTAAAGTTTGAAAGCACCTCGACAATTCAGAGTAGAGTCTTGGCGGAGTTCATTGCAGAATGGACCTCGGCCTTTGATGAAGAAATCAGCAGACCACTCTCCCGGCAAGGAAGCGGACCCTTGTTGGATCATGTACTTTGATGGGGCTTTCTCGCTGCGGCGCGGTGCGGTGTGCTGCTCGTCCCTCTCTGCAGGAGCACCTCAAGTACATGATCTAGATGCACTTCGCGAGGAGATGTCCTAACAACACTTCGAGTCGAGGATTGCTTGCCGGTCTCAGGATAGCGGCAGACCTCGGGGTTAAGAAGCTCATTGTCAGGGGTGACTCACAGCTCGTTGTCAGACAAGTCAACAAGGATTATCAGAGCCCGTTGATGGAAGCTTACGTAGATGAGGTGAGGAAGCTGGAGGAACGCTTTGATGGTATCCAAGCGGAGCACATCCCCCGGGCGGAGAACAACACTGCTGATTACCTGTCAAAGCGTGCCTCATTCAAGCTACATGGAACGGTACCTTTTTCCTCGGTTAACTCAACCATCCGTTGAACCATCGGAAAAGGCGAGAACAAGCGGAGGAAGTCAGGTCGGCAAGTACTTTCCTACCGAGCCCCACAGGGCTGCGGCAAGGTGCTTCATGACGGCTGAGCCTGCCAAAAAGCAGCGGCTCCAGCGAGCGTCAAGCCACGGCCGTGAGACAACCGCTCCCATGGCGGAAGAAATGCCTTTGGTCCTTGCCATCGAGCCCCAGGCTCTGGCATGGGCGCAACATACCGTCCAATTCCTCCAAATAGGGGAGCTTCCTAAGGAGCAGGAAGAAGTGGAAAAAGTAGCCCGTCGCCGCTCTGTACCAGTTCATCGATGACGTCCTGTACAGGAGAAGGCCAAACGGTGTGAAATTGAAGTGCATCCCCCAAGAGGAAGGACTGGAGCTGTTGGCGGAGATACATGGAGGCATATGTGGCTCCCACATAGGGTCGAGGCCCTTCTTTGGGAAGGTGTTCGGCAAGGTTTCTTCAGCCTGACCCTCGAGGATCACGACAACACTAGTAACCAAGTGTGAAGCGTGTCAGTTCCATTCAAAGAAGCTTCATCAACCAGCTCAAGCCCTTCAAATAGTCCCTCTCTCCTGGCCATTCTTGGTCTGGGGGCTCGATATACTGGGCCCTTACCCCCGCGCCGTCGGAGGCTTTGAGTACTTGTACGTTGCGATCGACAAGTTCACAAAGTGGCGGAGGTGGAAGCGATGAGAAAGGTGACTGCTCAATCAGGCTGTCAAGTTTTCAAGGGACTGATGCTGCTGTTTTGGTGTGCCAAGCGAGTCATCACCGACAACAACCGCAGTTCACGAGCCACACCTTCATGCAATACATTCAAGACCTCGGCAACAAGGTCTGTTTCACTTTCGTGGCACACCACGAACAGCAGCCAGCGGAGGCGGCAAATGCTGAAGTGTTGTGAGGCCTAAGGACAAAGACTTTTGACAAGTTGCGCCAAGAAGCGGAAGGCGTTGGATTGATGGTGCGGCGGTTCTTTGGTCGATCGGGGCGATGCCGTCGAGCCACCAGCTAGACACCTTTTCCCCTGGTATATGGGGCGAAGCAGTTCTCCCCACGGAACTCATATCTGGGTCACCTCGGGTGCTCTCTTATGATGAGCTTGAGCAAGAGCGGTTTCGCCAAGATGGCATAGCGCTCCTTGAGGAAGATCGTCTTGAGTGACTGTGAGAGCAGCGTGCTACCAGCAAGCCTTGCGCCGCTACCATAGCCGCAAGGTTCATGCCGAAGCTTTGAGGAAGGCGACCTTGTTCTTGGTAGCGTTCGATCGGCCAAAATTCCAACAAGTTGGCCTTGAAGTGGGAAGGCCCTTATCGGGTGTCTGAGTCACGAACTGGCGCGATCCGCTGGAGGCGAAGATGCTGTCGATGAGCAACTCACGGAACATCGAGCATCTTCGCAAGTTTTACCCGTATGGCGGCGGCTTGCCGAGCCTCGGCAAGCCACCTTTTATACAAGCCTTGCCGACAAGGCATGTAACCCTTTGTACAAAGCGGTAGCAGACCACGAGCATAAATAAATGAAGTCTTTGGCGCCCTAAGTTATAGCATGCATGCTAGGTCAAGTCTATTCCTTGGTTAGGGTTGATAGTGCTTAGCGGCTAACCCTTAGCCTAAAAGGTCGAGTCTTGCGTCAATCTGTTTCTTTTCTGTCCTCCTTTGGTTCGCGGGGCACATGAGCACCTGTTGAGCTACTTGGAAGAAGGAAGCGGACGGCGTCTCGACCCGGCAAACGAGTTGTCGGGGCTGCAAGCACGAGGATCCAACCGCGGCAAGACAAGGTTGCCGGGGCCTGCAGATCCAGATAAGTCTTTCATCCTCTATCATGCATTTTGGAACGGAACTGGGATATGTGAAACCTTGTTTTATTTCTAGGCCACCGTGCTCCCCTTTTTTGGTTGTAGCCGCGGTGGCAAGGAAGTAGAACAAGGATCCTAAGCCCGCTTCATCCCTGCCTCCGCCAAGGGCGCGAGAATGGTCGAGCGAAGTAGGAGGACGGCAAGGCCTGTTGCCGGGTGAAAACGTTTATCTTAAATTATAACAAGGATTCGTTCCTTGTCGCGGAGTCTGCCCACGAAAAACCCAGCAAACATCCCTTTTTCATTAAAAGCATCCCACAACAGGTACAATCCGTATGGAATGAAAAACATGAACAAAGGGGATTACAAGCTTTAAATTTAACAAGGCCGAAGGCTACAGATTAAAAAGAGATAAGGTGCCGTGATGCCTTTCTTGTCCCTCTCCTCGGGAGGCGGATCAAGGAGGCAAGAGGACAAAAGGCGCCTAGGCGAGCTCTGAGCAGCGAAAGCACCAAAGAACACCTCGGTGGCACATGCAGGTAGGCAGTGATGTGATCTTAGGGAAAGGAGCTGGAAGACTAGGCGGCGGGACCGGTGATCTGTGAAGAAGGCGTCGTTGCCGTGTACTCGAGTTGGCGGCCTTGCCACCGCCCTCTTCCTCTTCCGCAGCCTCCGGCGCCCGGCCGCGCAAGAGGCGGCCCGAGAAGTTCAAGGGCTGGCCCCACCCCGGCAAAACCCTGCGGAGGGCGGCCAGGTGCAGATCTCTTCTTTGCCGCACCACGCCCAAGTCTTGAGGCGTCCAAGCGCCTAGTCGGGATCATCCCCTGTCATCTGCCCGCTGTCCTCCTCATCACTTTTGCTCGAGGAAGAGCTTCCATCTTGGAATCTCCATCGGAGGAGCTCTCCACATAACACTTTAGGTGAGTCCTGAAGTCTCGAAGACCTTGACGAGAGAGCAGGCCGTCCTCCATCAATTTGAAGTAGAGGGCCGAGCCCGCCCGTCGAGCTGTGGATCTGCGACGTCTTCCACCGATGGCGGGAGTACATGACCGAGGCGGGAAGTCGGCGTCGACCCGCGTGCCCCATTCCCACAACCCCTCATGTGCAATCTGAGGATTGGGGCGATCACGCTCCATCTCCCGAGCAAGCAGGCGGGAAGGCGGAGAAAGGCGGCGGAGGCCGGTGCAGCCTAATGAAGAACTCACGGGGCTGGTCTCCGACATGGCCTTCCATCGGGAAAGGCACCATTGGCGGTGGCGAAGCCGGCGTGCGCCCCGTCCTCCTCTTCCCCGAGCACTACGACCTCTGCCCCGGCCTCGCCCCCCCTTCCCCTCGCGGCCGGTTCCACCACCACGGGCTCAGGAGGAGCAGGGACGCGCTGTCGAGCGGCGACCCTCGCCGCCACCGTCGAGGGACCCGGGGTTCCCTTTCTCCATGGAGAGTGAAAGGAAGAAGCAGAAGCAAGAGGAGATAGATGACAGAAGAATGTGGGACGCCATCCCCGTTCCCCCTCTTTATAAAGGGGCGGGGTCAGGGCTCGGCTGCCCCGTTCGGCCAATCCAACCACCGGAGGCGCAGGGAATCAGGACCGACCCGCTGCCCCAACCAGCGACGGCCCGGTTTCCCACCTCCACTGCTTGCCACCCCAGGCGCATGAAGGACGTGTGGCGGACATGCAGAACTGAGGGGACGGGTGAAGCGACCTCTTCCCACCTCGTGATCATGGGGAGTGGACGCCTTGAAGACCGCGACCCAGCCTTGTTCAGTAAATGAGCCGCGCCTCCACGCCTCCCTCTTTTTACGGGGAAGGCGCGAGCCACCTCTTTACTGTGATATGACGCATGCGTGTGAAACCGCCCACGCATGCGTGTGAAACTCCCAAGCGCATAGCGCCCGTCACGCACACCCTCCACGCCGCACCAGCGTCGCGGGTCATGGGAAGCGCAGCCTTGAAAAGTCTTAACACGGTAAAAACCGCCCCTTTGCCAGCGCACCATTTTGGGCCTGGCCCAACAACGTGTCGCGCTTATGTGGCCAGGCCGGGGCTCTGTCGGTGTACAAAAAGAGGCGCTTTTGTACCCTTTACTGTGCATGGGAAGTCGAAGCGGCATACGGTCACACCAAGCAGAGCAGGGGAGGTGAGCCAAGGTAAGACCGAAGCCCAAGATAATCGAACAGCGCCAAGGTCGAGGCCACTAGGGCGAGAGGGGAAGCAGGCTCCCCGGCAAGACCCTTTGGGGCAGCTCGCCCACCTGTGAGCGAGCCACCCTTGAGCCCACGGTCCCCAGCGCCATCATCCATGTGGGGCCAGGGCTCGGGAAGGCACCTCTGTGGTGGTATGCAGATCTTTGTGAAGACATATTCTAGATCAGATGAGGATTAGAAGACGACAATCCTCGGCAAGATCCTTGCCGAGGAAGGCCACCAGACCCCCGGCAAGGCCCTTGTCGGGGAGGACAGCGCGCCATGGTAAGAACCTTGCCGGGCCACACGGCAAGGCCCTCACCAAGACGCCAGCAGGGCCACCGCCAGGCCCACACCAACCATGCTTCCACTGCAGCCCCCAGGCCACCTGCAGCTACCAGCCCAACCAGCTCGGCGGGCACCTGCGTGGCAACATGCAGCCCCCAGGCCAACTCATCGAGCGCTGCGTGGCGGCATGCAGATCTTCGTGAAGGCTCCACCACGCGCCACCTCAGCTGCTGCTTGCCTACATGGCGCCGCCGCGCCGCTGGCCAAAGCGCGTGTCGAAGCAAGGAGGAGGCGGCGACAGACGGGGCGGGGCTCGCCCCATCTCCGATAAAGCAGGGGACACCTAAGCTCGCATTAAATGCATCTTGTCTTATGTCTGAGTGATAAGCTCAGGGCCTGTCGCCTTTCCACCTCTGTGTGCCTTTGTGGCAGCCCTTTCGACTATAAAAGAGGCCCATGGCATACTGGGGAAGGATTCGGCTCTTTCGAACAACACACTCACCATAGCTAGTTCGAGAGCTCAAGAACTCTCTGAAATACACCCACCAAAGCAGGACTAGCTCGTGGCCCAAACCTGGGTAAACGCTCCTTGTGTTTGCTACTGATCCTGCTCTTCTTGCAACCCTGCGCCCCGGCAACCGTAGTAGGGATTCTTGTGATCCCATAGGTGTCGTTTCCCCTGACAGGGAGTCCTACTTGGACTCCCGGTCTAAGTAGGATTCGGCCCCCCCTTTCCTATTCCAACTAGGAGAAGGAAGGGAAGGAGGAAGAGGGGACAAGGAAGGAGGGGCCGCCGCCCCCTCCTATTCCAATTCGGACCAGCCCATGGGGGGGGCGGCCACCCCTTAAGGCCCTTCTCTCCCTTCCCGTATGGCCCATTAAGGCCCTCTACTTCCCCCGGTGAATTCCCGTAACTCTCCGGTACTCTGAAAAATACCCGAATCATTCGGAACCTTTCCGATGTCCGAATATAGCCTTCCAATATATCGATCTTTACCTCTCGACCATTTCGAGACTCCTCGTCATGTCCGTGATCTCATTTGGGACTCCGAACAAACTTCGTTCATCAAATCACATAACCCATAATACAAATCATCATCGAACATTAAGCGTGCGGACCCTACGGGTTCGAGAACTATGTAGACATGACCGAGACACATCTCGGTCAATAACCAATAAGCGGAACACGGATGCTCATATTGGCTCCTACATATTCTCGAAGATCTTTATCGGTCAAACCGCATAACAACATCGTCGTTCCTTTGTCATCGGTATGTTACTTGCCGAGATTCGATCGTCGGTATCATCATACCTAGTTCAATCTCGTTACGGTAAGTCTCATTACTGGATTACGTAATGCATCATCCCGCAACTAACTTATTAGTCACATTGCTTGCAAGGCTTATAGTGATGTGCATTACCGAGAGGGCCCAGAGATACCTCTCCGACAATCGGAGTGACAAATCCTAATCTTGATCTATGCCAACTCAACAAACACCATCGGATACACCTGTAGAGCATCTTTATAATCACCCAGTTACGTTGTGACGTTTGATAGCACACTAAGTGTTCCTTCGGTATTTGGGAGTGGCATAATCTCATAGTCAGAGGAACATGTATATGTCATGAAGAAAGCAATAGCAACAAACTAAATGCATAGTGCTATGCTAACAGATGGGTCTTGTCCATCACATCATTCTCTAGTGATGTAATCCCGTTCATCAAATGACAACACATGTCTATGGCTAGGAAACATAACCATCTTTGATAAACGAGATAGTCAAGTAGAGGCATACTAGGGAAACTCTATTTTGTCTATGTATTCACACATGTATCAAGTTTCGGTTAATAAAATTCTAGCATGAATAATAAACATTTATCATGATATAAGGAAATATAAATAACAACTTTATTATTGCCTCTTGGGCATATTTCCTTCAAGAACGTGCATCAACCCCTATGCATAGATTACCCCAATGTCACCTCGGGGATCCCCGAGTTGAGTGCCAAAACATATATGAAGTGAATCAATATGATACCTAGTACGACTCCAACGTATCTATAAATTTTGCTTGCTGCATGCTATATTATATTCTGTTTTGGATGTTTAATGGGCTTTATTATACACTTTTATATTATTTTGGGACTAACCTATTAGCAGGAGGCCCAAACCAAATTGCTGTTTTTTGCCTATTTCGGTGTTTGAAGGAAAAAGATACCAAGCGGAGTCCAAGCGGAATGAAACCTTGGGAGCGTGATTTTTAGAACAAGCGTGATCCGAGAGGACTTGGAGTCTATGTAAAGCAATCAACAAGGAGGGCACGAGGTAGGGGGGCGCCCACCACCCCCAGGCGCGCCCTCCACCCTCGTGGCCCCCTTGTTGCTCCACCGATGTACTTCTTCCTCCTATATATACCCATATACCCTGGAAACATCGAATACGGGCCAAAACCCTATTTCCACCGCCGCAACCTTACATGCCGTGAGATCCCAACTTGGGGCCTTTTCGGCGCTCCATGGGAAGGGCATTGATCACGGAGGCTTCTACATCAACACCATAGCCTCTCGGCGATTTGTGAGTAGTTTACCTCAGACCTTGGTCCATACTTATTAGCTAGATGGCTTATTCTCTCTCTTTGGATCTCAATACAAAGTTCTCCTCGATTCTCTTGGAGATCTATTCGATGTAATCTTCTTTTGCGGTGTGTTTGTCGAGATCCGATGAATTGTGGGTTTATGATCAAGTTTATCTATGAACAATATTTGAATATCCTCTGAATTTTTTTATGTATGATTGGTTATCTTTGCAAGTCTCTTTGAATTATTAGTTTGGTTTGGCCTACTAGATTGATCTTTCTTGCAATGGGAGAAGTGCTTAGCTTTGGGTTCAATCTTGCGGTGTCCTTTCGGTGACAATTTGGGCGATAAAACACCTATTGTATTGTTGTCATCGAGGATAAAAAGATGGGGTTTATATCATATTGCATGAGTTTATCCTCTACATCATGTCATCTTACTTAAAGCATTACTCATTCTCATGAACTTAATACTCTAGATGCATCTTTGGATAGCGGTCGATGTGTAGAGTAATAGTAGTAGATGCAGAATCGTTTCGGTCTACTTGTCGCGGACCTGATGCCTATATACATGATAATACCTAGATATTCTCATAACTATGCTCAATTCTATCAATTGCTCGACAGTAATTCGTTTACCCACCGTAATACTTATGCTCTTGAGAGAAGCCACTAGTGAAACCTATGGCCCCCGGGTCTATTTTCCATCATATTAATCTTCCAACACTTAGCTATTTTTATTGCCTTTTATTTTACTTTGCATCTTTATTTCTCTTTATCATAAAAATACCAAAAATATTATCTTATCATATCTATCAGATCTCACTCTCGTAAGTGACCGTGAAGGGATTGACAACTCCTTTATCGTGTTGGTTGCGAGGTTCTTATTTGTTTGTGTAGGTGCGTGGGACTCGAGCGTGATCTCCTACTGGATTGATACCTTGGTTCTCAAAAACTGAGGGAAATACTTACGCTACTTTACTGCATCACCCTTTCCTCTTCAAGGGAAAACCAACGTTGTGCTGAAGAGGTAGCAAGCAGGATTTTTGGCGCCGTTGCCGGGGAGATTCGCACCAGGTCAAGTCAAGATTTGACTCCCGGCAACGAGCCATTTCTGGCGCCGTTGCCGGGGAGTCTACTAATACGTCTCCGTTTTATCTATAATTTTTTATTGTTCCATGCCAATATTATTCAACTTTCATATACTTTTGGCAACTTTTTATATTATTTTTGAAACTAACATATTGATCAGTGCCCAGTGCCAGTTCCTGTTTGTTGCATGTTTTTGGTTTCACAGAATATCCATATCAAACGGAGTCCAAACGGGATAAAGCGGACACATATTTTTTGGAATATTTGGAAAATCTGGAAGAAATATCAGCGGAGCGGTGTCGAGGTGGGCATGAGGTAGAAGCGCGCCCTACCCCCAGGCGCCCTGACCCTCGTGGGCCACCCGTAAAGCGGTTGATACCCTTCTTGACGCAAGAAAGCTAATTTTGGAAAAAATCACGGCGAAGGTTTCAGTCAATCGAGATTACGGATCTCCATATATATCTGAAAGCGGTGAAAGGGCGTGAGCAGAGCGAAGCAGAGAGAAAGAGAGATAGATCCAATCTCGGGAGGGCTCTCGCCCTCCCACACCATGGAGGCCAAGGACGGAGAGAAACCCTTCTCCCATCTAGGGAGGAGGTCAAGGAAGAAAGAAGGCGAAGGGCCCCTCTCCCTTCTCTTCGGTGGCGCGGAGCGCCTCGTGGCCATCATCATCATCATCATCGCAATCTACACCAACACCTCCGCCATCTTCACCAACATCTCCATCACCTTTTCCCTCTATCTACAGCGGTCCACTCTCCATAACCCTGTATCCTCTACTTGAACATGGTGCTTTATGCTTCATATTATTATCCAATGATGTGTTGCCATCCTATGATGTCTGAGTAGATTTTCGTTGTCCTATCGGTGGTTGATGAATTGCTATGATTGATTTAATTTGCTTGTGGTTATGTTGCTGTCCTTTGGTGCCCATCATATGAGCGCGCGTGTGGATCACACCATAAGGTGAGTTGTATGTTGATAGGACTATGTATTGGAGGGCAAGAGTGACAGAAGCTTCAACCTAGCATAAAAATTGATGCATACGGGAATGAAGGGGGACCAATATATCTTAATGCTATGGTCGGGTTTTACCTTAATGAACGTTAGTAGTTGCGGATGCTTGCTAATATTTCCAATCATAAGTGCATAGAATTCCAAGTAAGGGATGACATGCTAGCAGCGGCCTCTCCCACATAATACTTGCTATCGGTCTAGTAAAGTAGTCAATTGCTTAAGGGACAATTTCGCAATTCCTACCACCAATTTTCCACACTCGCTATATTTACTTTATTGCTTCTTTACTTACAACAACCCCTAGTCTTTATTTACGTGTTCTTTACTTTCTTGCAAGTTTACCCAAAAACACCTACAAAGTTCTTCTAGTTTCATACTTTTTTCCGATAAAGCGAACGTCAAGCGTGCGTAGAGTTGTATTGGTGGTCGATAGAACTTGAGGGAATATTTGTTCTTCCTTTAGCTCCTCGTTGGGTTCGACACTCCTACTTATCGAAAACTGTTGCGATCCTCTATACTTGTGGGTTATCAAGACCTTTTTCTGGCGCCGTTGCCGGGGAGTTATAGCGTGGGGTGAATATTCTCGTGTGCGCTTGTTTGCTTTATCACTAAGTAATTTTTATTTTTGTTGTTCTTAGTTGTTCTCTATCTTTAGTTATGGATATGGAACACGAAATACCAAAAAATTAGGTGTACTTGCTGCTCATGGAGATGGGGAACCTCCTAAAACCCTCGATGCTGGTTATGTGAAAGATATTATGTACTACTTTGATAATCCTGTGAAAACCCCATTCAACTATGTAATGGGAGTAACGATGGATCAACGTGAATACTTTAGGGATTATCGCTTGAAACAAAAAGGGAAACTATTATGGGATCAAATTCTTATACTAAAGTGGTATGCTCGGCAAGTATGCCCGAGTTATGATTATACTTTTTGCTCTAGGATGAAGGCTCCACACCTTCCCTTTTCATGCAAATTTAATGATAATAAAACCTTAGCTTCTTATGCTAATGGTATATATGATTACTATGATGTGGAACAAATAGAAGAATTTATTGCTTTTATGGGTGCTTATGAAATTGAATCTATGTTTAAAGAGTTTGGAGATTTTGATGATGCTGTTTATAGACCGAAAATTTAGCTATCCTCAAATAGTTCTATGATAATTATGAATACAATTCCGATATTAATGCACTTATTAAGAAAGTCTCCGCTGTCCAAGAAGAGACTAATATTTTGCAGGAGTCTATGGAAGAAGAAATTGATGAAACTGTGAGCTCATTGGATGAAAAAGATGATGAGGAGAGCGAAGAACAAAAGGAGGAAGAGCGGATTAGCTACTCGTGCCCACCTTCTAATGAGAGTAACTCTTCAACTCATACATTGTTTAATTTCCCTTCGTGCTTACCGAAGGATGAATGCTATGATGATTGTTATGATCCCATTGATTCTCTTGAAATATCCCTTTTTGATGATGCTTGCTATGCTTGTGGCCAAGATGCCAATATGAATTATGCTTATGGAGATGAACTTGCTATAGTTCCTTATGTTAAACATGAAATTGTTTCTATTGCTTACGCATGATAGTCCTATTATCTTTTGAATTCTCCAAACTACACTATATCGGAGAAGTTTGCCCTTATTAAGGATTATATTGATGAGTTTCCTTTTACCATTGCACATGATGATTTTGATAGATATAATATGCATGTGCTTGCTGCTCCTACTTGCAATTATTATGAGACAGGAACTATATCTCCACCTCTCTATGTTTCCAATATGATAAAATTGCAAGAAACTGTTTATACTATGCATTGGCCTTTACTGGGTGTGCATGAATTGTTCTTTTATGACATGCCGATGCATAGGAAGAGAGTTAGACTTCGTCATTACATGATATATGTTGCTTTGTGCTCACTACTAAATTAAAAATCATTGTTAATTAAAATTGGCTTTGATATACCTTGGGATCCGGGTGGATTCACTACTTGAGCACTATACGTCTAGCTTAATGGCTTTAAAGAAAGCGCTGCCAGGGAGACAACCCGGAAGTTTTATAGAGTCATTTATTTCTGTTGAGTGCTTTCATATAGTTTAAAAACAAAAAAATAAAGAGGGGAACCCAAAACTTTTCAAAAAGAAAAGTGAAAGTGAGAGAGACGAGCATTGTGAAAGTGGGGGACGTCCTTGAACTTTGTTCATGCCCATGGGAACTTTGTGAATCTTAATTACAGAAACTTTTCAACAAAAAATAATTATCCCCTTGTACAATTCCATTGTATTATAAAAATAATGTGCCAAGGTTTTCCTTTAGGATGTTTACAATGCTTGTTGGTTTATGCAGTGCAGGACAGAAACTTTGGCTGTAGTCTTGTGATTTGTAATTTTTTCTGGAACATCAATTGGTTCTGATTCTTTTTGCATTGTCTTTCTATAAAAATTGTTTATTTTTCCTAATTTTTGCCGAAATTTTCATGTATCATAAGTATGGTCAATGTTCAGATTATTACATATTGTTCTGTTTTAAACATATTCTGTTTTTGATGCATAGTTTGCTTGTTTTGATGAATCTATCAATTTATATCAGTGGATTAAGCCATGAAAAGTGTTACTACAGTAGACACAATTCAAAAAAAATATGAATTGGTTTGCAACATTAATTAGAGTAGTGATTTGCTTTATTATACTAATGGATCTTACCGAGTTTTCTGTTGAAGTTTTGTGTGGATGAAGTGTTCGATGATCGAGGAGGTCTCGATGTGAGAAGAAGGAAGAGAGGCAATAGCTCAAGCTTGGGGATGCCCAAGGCACCCCAAGTAAATATTCAAGGAGACTCAAGCATCTAAGCTTGGGGATGCCCCGGAAGGCATCCCCTCTTTCTTCAACAAGTATCGGTATGTTTTCGGATTCGTTTCGTTCATGCGATATGTGCAAATCTTGGAGCGTCTTTTGCATTTAGTTTTCATTTTTATTTTATGCACCATGCTGGTATGAGATAGTCCTTGGTTGATTTATAGAATGCTCATTGCACTTCACTTATATCTTTTGAGTACGGCTTTATAGAATGCTTCATGTGCTTCACTTATATCGTTTGAAGCTTGGATTGCCTATTTCTCTTTACATAGACAACCGCCATTTGTAGAATGCTCTTTTGCTTCACTTATATTTGTTAGAGCATGGGCATATCTTTTGTATAAAGAAATAAACTCTCTTGCTTCACTTATATCTATTTAGAGAGATGACAGGAACTAGTCATTCACATGGTTAGTCATAAAATCCTACATAAACTTGTAAATCACTGAATATGATATGTTTGATTCCTTGCAATAGTTTTGCGATATAAGGATGGTGATATTAGAGTCATGATAGTGGGTAGTTGTGGATTGTAGAAATACTTGTGTTGAAGTTTGTGATTCCCATAGCATGCACGTATGGTGAACCGTTATGTGATGAAGTCGGAGCATGATTTATTTATTGATTATCTTCCTTATGAGTGGCGGTCGGGGACGAGCGATGGTATTTTCCTACCAATCTATCCCCCTAGGAGCATGCGCGTAGTACTTTGTTTCGATGACTAATAGATTTTTGCAATAAGTATGTGAGTTCTTTATGACTAATGTTGAGTCCATGGATTATACGCACTCTCACCCTTCCATCAATGCTAGCCTCTTGATGCCGTGCATTGCCTTTTCTCACCTCGAGAGTTGGTGCAAACTTAGCGGTGCATCAAACCCGTGATACGATCGCTCTATCACATAAGCCTCATTATATCTTCCTCAAAACAGCCACCATACCTACCTATAATGGAATTTCCATAACCATTCGAGATATATTGCCATGCAACTTCCATCATCATCATATACATGACTTGAGCATTCATTGTCATATTGCTTTGCATGATCATAAGATAGCTAGCATGATGTTCTCATGGCTTGCCCGTTTTTGATGTCATTGCTACGCTAGATCATTGCACATTCGGTACACGCGGAGCATTCATATAGAGTCATATCTTTGTTCTAGTATCGAGTTGTAATATTGAGTTGTAAGTAAATAGAAGTGTGATGATCATCATTATTAGAGCATTGCCCAGTGAGGAAAGGATGATGGAGACTATGATTCCCCACAAGTCGGGATGAGGCTCGGACTTTATGAAAAATAAAAGAGGCCAAAGAAGCCCAAATAAAAAAGAGGCCAAAAAGCCCACCAAAATAATAATAATAAAGAAATAAAAAAATGAGAGAAAAAGAGAGAAGGGCAATGTTACTATCCTTTTACCACACTTGTGCTTGAGTAGCACCATGTTCTTCATATAGAGAGTCTCTTGAGTTATCACTTTCATATACTAGTGGGAATTTTCATTAGAACTTGGCTTGTATATTCCGATGATGGGCTTCCTCAAATGCTCGAGGTCTTCATGAGCAAGCAAGTTGGATGCACACCCACTTAGTTTCAGTTTGAGCTTTCATATACTTATAGCTCTTAGTGCATCCGTTGCATGGCAATCCCTACTCACTCACATTGATATCTATTGATGGGCATCTCCATAGCCCGTTGATATGCCTAGTTCATGTGAGACTATCTTCTCCTTTTTGTCTTCTCCATACAACCTCCACCATCATATTCTATTCCACCTATAGTGCTATGTCCATGGCTCACGCTCATGTATTGCGTGAAAGTTGAAAAGGTTTGAGAACATCAAACGTATGAAAAAATTGCTTGGCTTGTCATCGGGGTTGTGCATGATGTGAATATTTTGTGTGGTGAAGATGGAGCATAGCCAGACTATATGATTTTGTAGGGATAACTTTCTTTGGCCTTGTTATTTTGAAAAGACATGATTGCTTTCTTAGTAGGCTTGAAGTATTATTGTTTTTATGTCAAATGATAGACTATTGCTTTGAATCACTCGTGTCTTAATATTCATGCCATGATTAGATACATGATCAAGATTATGCTAGGTA
This sequence comes from Aegilops longissima, assembly GCA_021605205.1. Taxonomy (NCBI): domain Eukaryota; kingdom Viridiplantae; phylum Streptophyta; class Magnoliopsida; order Poales; family Poaceae; genus Aegilops; species Aegilops longissima. Next base: position 32,491 of record JAHIAM010003025.1, read on the forward strand.
GCATTCCACATCAAAAATTATCTTTTTTTATCATTTACCTACTCGAGGCGAGCAGGAATTAAGCTTGGGGATCTTGATCGTCTCCGTTATATCTATAGTTTTTATTGTTCCATGCCAATATTATTCAACTTTCATATACTTTTGGCAACTTTTATATTATTTTGGGACTAACATATTGATCCGATGCCGATGCGGTTTACATTTTGTTGCATGTTTTTGGTTTCAGAATATCCATATTAAGCGAGTCAAAGCGGGATAAAAGCGGACACAGAATTTTTTGGAATATTTGGAAAATCTGGAAGAAAGATCAATGTGAAAGCGGTGTCCGAGGTGGGCATGAGGTGAGGCGCCTACCCCAGTAGCCCTGACCCTCGTGGGCCACCGTAAAGCGGTTGATGCCCTTCTCCGACCATAAGAAAGCTAATTTTGGAAAAAAATCACATGAAGGTTTCATTCCAATTGGATTCTGGATCTCCATATATATATATATATATATATATATATATATATATATATATATATATATATATATATATATATATATATATATATATATATATATATATATATATATATATATATATATATATATATATATATATATATATATATATATATATATATATATATATATATAAGCAGTGAAAGGGCAGCGGAGCAGGCAGCAGAAGCAGAGATAGATCCAATCTCGGAGGGCTCTCGCCTCTCACGCCATGGAGGCCAAGGACGGAAGAAACCCTTCTCCCATCGAGGAGGAGGTCAAGGAAGAAGAAGGCAGAAGGGCCCCTCTCCCTTCTCTTCGGTGGCGCGGAGCGCGCCGTGGCCATCATCATCATCACATGATCTACACCAACACCTCGGCCATCTTCACCAACATCTCCATCACCTTTCCCCTCTATCTACAGCATTCCACTCTCCATAACCGTTGTACCCTCTACTCGAACATTGTGCTTTATGCTTCATATTATTATCCAATGATGTGTTGCCATCCTATGATGTCTGAGTAGATTTTCGTTGTCCTATCGGTGGTTGATGAATTGCTATGATTGATTTAATTTTCTTGTGGTTATGTTGCTGTCCTTTGGTGCCCATCCTATGAGCGCGCGCGTGGATCACACCATAGGGTTAGTCGTATCTTGATAGGACTATGTATTGGAGGGAAAGAGTGACAGAAGCTTCAACCTAGCATATAAATTGATGCATACGGGAATGAAGGGGGACCAATATATCTTAATGCTATGGTTGGGTTTTACCTTAATGAATGTTACTAGTTGCGGATGCTTGCTAATAGTTCGAATCATAAGTGCATAGAATTCCAAGTACGGGATGACATGCTAGCAGTGGCCTCTCCCACATAATACTTGCTATCGGTCTAGTAAAGTAGTCAATTGCTTAAGGGACACTTTCGCAACTCCTACCACCACTTTTCCACACTCGCTATATTTACTTTATTGCTTCTTTACTCACAACAGCCCCTAGTCTTTATTTAGGTGCTCTTTACTTTCTTGCAAGCTTACCAAAAAACACCTACAAAGTACTTCTAGTTTCATACTTGTTTCCGGTAAAGCGAACGTCAAGCGTGCGTAGAGTTGTATTGGTGGTCGATAGAACTTGAGGAATATTTGTTCTACCTTTAGCTCCTCGTTGGGTTTGACACTCCTACTTATCGAAAACTATTCTTTGTGGCGACCCGGACCGAATGGATCAAGTCTACGTGCTCGATGTCATCCTGGATCGATAATCTTGACACCACATAGTACTTGAAGGATTTATAGCGAGTAGCAATCACACACTTATTACATCGTTGTCCACAAGGGAACTTATTACAATAATATGGCTTAAGGCCATCTAATGATAACAGCGGAAGGCTTGGAAGATAAGTGAGTCCATCAACTCCAGCAGCATCCTTGAGTATAGAACCACGACCTAACACCTTACCGTTATGCGAAAAGTGCGCAGCGTGAAAGTTGCAGCCAGCAATTGACACATGGAATATCTTTGGCAATGTAACACCTAAAGAGCAATGAAGGAATAAGCCTATACTACATGCATATATGGCTGGTGGTAAGGCTCTCTGATTTACATTGCATAAAGCTGATTTTCCCTACGTCAAAGGAATAATTTTATTTAACTATCATGGTGGTTGTTAAACATTGAGAATGGTTGACAGCATCCTCAATCCCAATTAAAAGTACTCATCAAAACCCAATAACTTTTATTTAGAAGTAACATGTTGAGATTCACATGATATTCAATTACGGATACTCAAATTGTCCATAACGGGGACACGGCTAATCATGATTAGTTTATACACTCTGCGAGAGGTTTAGCACTTTTCCCCACAAGACTCGATCGCCTCGCTTGGTTCTCGCACTACTTGGTGTTTGAAAGCGGATGGCCGAGACATAGTCTTTCGAGCGCTAGCACCTTACATAATGGGTGAACCGTACCAACCTACATCCCCTACATCAGCTAGCCTACCCGTAAGAGTTCGCACAACAGTCAACTCATGAGAGCCCATAATTGGCTTGTGGCTGCACACGGAAGTTTCAGTTTGAATAATCTTATGATCCCTTAGAGCACAGGTGGCGGTCCGAAGAAATCTGAGGCAAGTCTGATGGAAACCAGGTGCCTTAATCCACCGGATGTGTGTTTAGGTTGCCACCTTAGATAAACCATTAAATAACAATCTCACATCATCATGGATATTCACTCACCCAATCCACGTCTACTAGCATAGCATGGCATAATAAGCAAACATAGAAGTAACTCCCAAGGTTTCATAAGCAGCGGTAATAGGTACTACCTCAATCTACTTCCCAATCCCACAATTTAATTAGATCCTAAACATGCAAGTGTTTGAGGTTTGATCTAATGCAATAAAACAGGGTAGTAGAAAAGGTATGATCAAAGTGTTACTTGCCTTGGCGATGATCCATGAGACCTAGCGATTGAGTAACAAGCGGCGCACTCGGGTGATCTAACACGGACAAACAACAAGCATACAATAAGTACTCATCTAATGCAGGGAAATCTCGAATAAAAGATCTAACCGGATAGTTCAACTTAAGAACCCTGGTTGCAAAAAGAATCGAGTCAAATAAAGCATCGAAAGTCGAAACTTCGAGAGAACGACTCGGTTTAGCAATCTGAAACTAGGTCAAAATTTTACAGTAGCAAAACTTTGTGTAAGTAGGTTAGTCGGGCGGCGGTTTCGTTCTGAAACTCGGTAGCGAATCACTGATTCCGATAAGCGAGCAAGAAATAAAACAGATTTGAAAATCAGATCGAATCGAATCGAAAAATAGCGGATTAAATCCGATTAAAAAAAGCAGCGAGCAGATTAAATAGCGGACGTTCGTTAACAGAACTAATTCAGCGAACACATTCATTGAAGCGAGCGGTTGGTGAGCGTTCGTTAATTAAGAAAACCAAAAAAATAAAACCATCTAGGGTTTTTTTAAAATAAAAATAAAAACCGAATATAGAAAAAAACCGGATCAGGCGTGGCGGCTACCTCCGGTGGCTCTCGGTGGGGGCTCGTGAGGCTCGGCGAGGTCGGGAGGCGAGGCGGGCGAGGCTCGGCTGGCGGCGAGGCAGCGTGGCCAGCTTCCTCGTGTGAGGTGCTCGGTCGAGTATGGTGGTGAGTGGTGGCGGGTGAGAGGAGCGGGTATTTAAGGAGGGGGTGGCGCCTTGGGAGAACAGCAGGCGGGGTGGAGCCGGACTCGTGGCCAGGCGACGTCTTGTGGCCAGAGTCCATGTGGAGGAGGAGAGGAGGAGGCTGGGCAGGGGCTGCTGGTGGGCCTTGGCCCGAAGAAGCGTTTTTTTTAAATTTTAACCAAGCGAATTAAAAAAATACCAAGCGAACACGATTTTAATAAAATAATTTTCCCGACTCCTAAAATGAGTCGAACAAAATGAACTTTAAAAGCAGGCAAATATGCATATTTTTTAAAATGCTCATTTTACCTAAAACAAATAAATCTTTCAAAAGCCAAATTTGATTTATTTATAGAATATTCATTTTCCTAAATGTTGGGAAAGTCATATTATTCCCTCTCCAAAATTTTGTATAGGAAAAACTTTATGAAGATAATTAAATAAATCCAATGATCCTATTTTCAAAATTTGAGAAATCCCAAATATGAAAATAATGAAACTTCCAACTCTCTCGAGGGTCCTTGAGTTGCGTGAAATTTTCTAGGATCGAAAAAATGCAAGAAAATATGATATGCATGATGACCTAATGTATAACATTCCAAATTGAAAATTTGGAATGTTACAAACTCTATAAGATGAATCTAGCCCTCGAGATTGGGTTAACTAGAAAATAGGTGAGGTGGTCCCTGAGCAAAACTTCCTCTCTTTCCCGGTGGCTTCATCCTCGGTGTGGTGGCTCCCTTGCACTTTGCAAAACTTGATAACCTTGCTGCGGGTAACTCTGCTGGCATAATCGAGAATCTTAACAGGTTTTCCTCATATGTCAAGTCATCCTTCAACTGAATTGCTTCGGTGTACTTGTGTCTCTTAGCGGTACCTCTGCTATTTAGGGTGACATTTCTTCAATTGAGAAACATGGAATACACCATGAACTCTGACAGTCCTTACGGTAATTCCAACTTATCGCAACTTCTCCCATGCGTTGCAAAATCTTATCGGTCCAGCGAAGCAGGGTGCTAACTTTCCTTTCACTCCAAGCGCTTAACTCCTCGGCGGGGATACTCTGAGATATACTCTGTCTCCAACCTCATACTCAATAAACTGCGCTTTGAATCGGCATAGCTCTTTTATGCGGACTAGGCTACCTTGAGCCTGTCTCGAATCAACAACTTTACTGTTCAGGACTCCTTAATCAAATCTGGTCCAAACAATGGCGATCTCGGTTTCGTCCCATGACAATGGTGTCCTGCACCTTCTTCCATCTGCGCCTCGAAGGTGCCATCTTTAAGCTGGTTTGGTAGCTGTTGTTGTAGGAAAATTCCGCATCTGACAAATTATCATCCCAACTAGATCCATAATCTAGTGCACAAGCTCTCGACATGTCCTCCAAAATCTGATTGACTCTCTCGGTCATCCGCCGATTACGTGGGTGGAAAGCTGTCTTGAATTCTAATCTGGTTCCCAATGTTTCGTGTATGCTTGGTTCCAAAATTTCGAAATGGCGGGTTCCTCTATCGTCTGATGCTCCTCGGAACTCCGTGTAAACACACAATTCTGGTCATGTATATCTTTGCCAACTTAGCCTTGCTATAGGTAGTCTTGGCTGGAATGAAATGAGCTACCTTTGTCAAGCGATCGACTATGACCCAAATCGAGTCATATCTGAGCGAGTCTTTGGCAAACTGTGATGAAATCCATGCCTAGTTTATCCCACTTCCATTCGGGTATCGGCAGCGGTTGTAACAATCCTGCTTGGCCACGATGCTCTGCCTTTACTTTCGACATCGTCACAAATTGCTACATACTCATAATATCCTTCTTCATTCGGTCCACAGAAAATATTCTTCAAATCCAAATACATCTTGGTATTTCCTGGGTGAATTGAATAGGGTGAATCATGGGCTTCTTGTAAAATCAACTTCACGATCTACGGGTCATTGGGCACATAAACACGGTCTTCAAACCATAGGGTATCGTGTTCATCCTCACGAAATCCTTTAGCTTTTCCTTTGCTCATTTTCTCCTTTATAGAGGCAACTTCCTTATCGCCTTTTGGGCTTCTCGATTTTGTCCATTAGTGTAATTGAATCTCCAATGCTGCTACATAGCCTCTGGAACTATTTCCACACCTAGTTCTCGAAGGTCCTCGGCTAACTCATTGGGTATTCCTTCCATCATTAGGGTATTGAAGTGGCTCTTACGGCTCAATCGTCACTCTGACATTAGCCTTTCCGGGGTGATAATGCAATCTCATATCATAATCCTTGATAAGCTCTAACCATCTCCTTTATGCGAGATTCAATTCATACGTGTGAAGATGTACTTCAAACTCTTGTGATCCGTGTATACTTCACAATGATTTTCAATGAGAAAATGTCTCCATGTCTTTAAAGGCGTACTGTGGCTGCTAACTCCAAATCATGAGTGGCATAATTCAACTCATGGGGCTTAAGTTGTCGTGAAGCATCTGAAACAACTCTTCCTTCCTGCATAAGCACGGCTCCAAGTCCTCGGCGTGAGCGTCGCAATACACCTCATAATCCTTAGTCGATCGGCAATATCAAAACTGGTGAGGTAACCAATCTTTTCTTCAACTCCTGAAAACTTGCCTCATGATCCTCGATCCATATGAATTTGTTTTCCTTTTCAACAATTCAGTCATAGGCTTTGCAATCCTTGAGAAATTCTCAATGAATCTTGGTAGTATCCTGCGAGTCAAGAAACTCCAAATCTCTCCAAGCTGTCGTTGGTGCTTCCCATTTGATTCTGGTCTCAACTTTTGTGGGGTCAACTGCTATCCCTTCTCCGGATATAACATGTCAAAGAAATCCAACTTCCTTTAGCCAAAACTCACATTTGCTGAACTTGGCATACAACTGGTGTTCCTCGGTTTCTCCAAAACCAATCATAAATGTTCCTTGTGTTCCTCTTCATTCTTTGAGAAAATCAAAATGTCATCAATGAACACCGGACGAATTTATCCAAAAACTCCATAAACACTTTGTTCATCAGGTTCATGAAATAGGCTGGTAGCGTTAGTCAGTCCAAAAGACATAACGGTATACTAAATACAGTCCATATCTAAGTGGTAAATGCTGTCTTGGGTATGTCTTGCTCGAATCTTCAATGATGGTACCACGATGCAAAGTCGATCTTGGAAAACACTTTGGCTCCTTGCAAGCGATCAAACAGATCATTTATCATAGGTAGTGGGTACTTGTTCTTGATTGTTACTTCATTCAATCCACGATAATCAACAACCATTCTCAAAGATCCATCCTTCTTCTCCACTAACAATACGGGTGATCCCCAAGGTGATGAACTTGGGCGAATAAAACCTTTATCCAATAGTTCCTTAATCATTTCTTGATTTCCGCCAAATCCTTTGCGGGCATCTGTCTGATCGCCGATATCGGGCCTGTTCACGGCAGCAGCTCGATCAAAAACTCAATGTCTCTATCCGGTGGCATTCACGGCAACTCTTCGAAAATACATCGGGATAATCCTTCACTGCTGGTACTTCTTCTGTACCACTCGATAAGCAATTAACTTGTGCTCTCCTCGGCTCGTGCCGTGATACATATAATTCTTCTTCCTTACGGTGTGGTGAGCAAAATTGACCTTGTGGTACAATCTATGTTTCCTCCATACTTTGATAACCAATCCATTCCTAATATCACATCAATCCTTGGGATTCCGAACTATTAGAGTGCGAGGGAAAACATAGTGTCCAATCCTTAGTGGCGATCGATCACACCATTTACTAGCCATGTACTACTGCTCGGGTGAGGTTACTAGCATGGGTGACCTAAGGGCTTGGGTGGTAACTTGCTTATCCACAAATCCTTGATATGTATGAATCGATGCACCGTGTCGAAAAGAACAAGCTGCGATAAATGACAACAAAAACTTACCGATTCTTGCATCGCTGATCTTCAACCTCCTCCACATCAATGTGGTTCACTGTCCCCTGTTGAAAGGGTTGGGCTTCTTTCGAGCTTCCATTGCCATTTCCATTACGTATACGGGCGATCATTTGCATAGTGCCCAGTCTTGCGGCACTTAAAGCAAATAATGTGACTCAGGTCTACCTTGGATGGTGTTGACGGGTTGGTGTGGTTACATCCATTGCTTCCTCCATTCCGTTCCCATTCTTGGTGCCATTATGGTTGTCTGAATTACCTCCTCCATGGGTATCTTTGGCCCGAATTCTGATTTAGGGGTATATGAGGCCTGCTTTGGGATCGAGTTATACTTCCCTTGACCATACTTCGCTTGCAGTTCTCAATTCTTTGTTGCTTTCCTTCAATCATGAGCTCGGTCTACCAACTCCTGGTAGTTGTTGAAACTTGCCACCATCAGCGGCATCTTTGAACTCATCATTCAGTCCTTCTAGAAACTTCTCTGTTTAGCTGCATCATGTAGCGTCATCAGGGCATAACGTGCTAATTTACTAAAGTCATCCACTTCTTGTATGCAGTCCTTCCTCCTTGGCGTAAGTTGCGAAACTCACGCTTCTTCATGGCCATGGCTCCTGCTGAAACATGAGCGGTCGAAAAGCTTCTGGCTGGTCCCATGTGGCGGTGTCTACAGGATAAGTGGCTGTAAAATTCTCCCACCATCTTTGCTGCGGGTCCTTCAAGCTGATGTCTGCAAACTTCACTCTTTCACCATCTGTGCATCCTGCGATGGTCGCTCCTTCCTATCTTCGGAGCAGGTCATCTGCTACAATTGGCTCGGTGCTCTTGGAATACACGGCGGGTTGATCTAAGAAATGAGTCAAGTGATCCGGTGGTGGTGGCGGCGGTGGGTTGTTGTTGTTATTGTTGTTGTTGTTGCCTGGTTGCACCAATGTTTGAATCAGGGTATTCTGCTGCTTGGATCAATTGGGTGATCTCTGGCGGGAAAAGCGAATCCGAGTCGCGTCTGGAGGCATCTAATGGGTTTTAGAAAGAAGAAATTTAGAATAGAATGAGGTCTAAGGGAATCACTACCCAAATGCACATGAGCAAATGCACACAAAATCACTTCATTCAATCAAACAAGGGCTTTAGCGATCTAACTATACATAAAGGTCGTGTACTATAATGTTTACATGGAGGAAATACTACTAATATGTGGGGACTTCTATTAATTTGAACGGTGGAAGACTCCATGATGTACTGCTCAACTTCGTCTTCAAAGTCGGGTTCACTTGGATCCGAATCGGTGTAAATCGATGTTGATGTAGTCGCTTGGGTATTCGACATCTGGTCTTCATTCTGGCGCCAACTTCTTCTAGAGTTCTTGATCTACGTACTTAAGATCGTTATTGTGTCTTGCGAGCTACGATCTCGTCCATGTAGTCCTTGCATGTAGTCTTTAGTTCTTCTTCGATTCGATGATCCTTCCTTTGTCTTACGCAACTCCAACATGTCGTTGCACATTTGGTTCTCTGGCGTCGAATGTGCTGATTTAACTCTGGATGAAAGCTGCAATGGATCTATCCTTCTTGGTCTTGCAGCGTCCAGTTGTCATCTCGGCGTCCATAAATCTGGTAGATGGTGTCCTTGAGGTCTTCTTGATAAACTTCTCCAATCGTCCCATGGTGATGTGAGCTGCCATGCTCTTTCCGGACTCAAGTTGGTGCCTTTGAAAACACTATCTATAGGCTTGGTGATTGGGGCGAATGTCCTTCTGGGCGATGTGGCGACTGACCCAAAATCGGTCAAATCTACGTATGCATGCCATCCCAAGATCATCTTTGGTACTCACGATTACATCGATAAAGTAATCAAAGTTCAATCACACTGAATATCATTAAGCGATTCTCATATAGAGTCTTTATTACAAGGGAATAAATTAGGCTCAAGGCCAACTCATGAGAAATAAACTACTAATCTCTTGAGCGTCGAAGATAAGCGAGTCCATCCGACTCCAAAGGGCAATGCATGCGCGGGCGTGGCCTCACTCTGATCGGAATATATCTACGCAACATAATCGTTGCAGCCATGTAGAATCACTTTTGGAATAAGCTGGCAAGTCATGAAGAATAACAATAATAAAGTTACTAACTCTATATGCATTTTGGCTGTGGAGCTCTAAGTTTCATCATTTTGCGAAAAGCAAATTTTATCCTACTACAGTGGACTTGCTTGCAAATTACTACATTTGTTGGTAGTTATTGAGATGGTTCCGCCAACCAATATCTCGTTCCCAAATTATTAAGTCATAAACCCCACAAATTAATCCATTTGTTTTTAGTGTTGAGATATCCGAATACTTCCAAGTTCGAGGCTCAAATGTAAAGTAACGGGGACCTGACTAATCGATTAGATCTTTAACTCTGCGGAGGTTGCACTTTCCCATAAGAATCATTCCCTCCTTTTAAAGTCTTACGCACTTCATGGTGTTTGAAGGCGGGGCCAGATAAACAGGTCTTCAAAGAGTTCTTACGGTCCTTGCGGTACCCATCAATCCTACCGTTCTTCTACTTCTCGTAGTACCGTCGGCCAGCGTCACTACTAGGGTCAACCCAGCGAGCCCATAATGGCTTGCGGCTGCAAGAGTGCTTCGGTCATGGGGCATCCATCCTTCTCTTTGTGGCTGGGTGAAGCTTTCCGCGAGGATGTCATGGCGCTTCTCCATGCATCCCGGCCACCTTGGGTGCTCGAGGTGCCGTCAGCAAATCCTCCACCCGGTAGTGATTTTCGAAGTCCATCTTGATCATTGTAGTCCATGGGGTTGTCATCATCATTGACTCTCATCTTGCTAATGAATATCACTCATACCAAATCCGTCTCTGAGCATAGCAAAATAACTACTCGTCCGGGGTCATGGTAACAAGGGGTTGGTTCATCCTACCACATGATACTACTGAAGTTTAATGACTTCAAGATTTCACTCTGCATGCATGGTGGGGTGGTGACAACTACTAATGCACAAAAACATAGGTATAGAAATAACATGATCAAAACTTGCCTTCTTGATGATCCTCGTAAGCTAAAAATTCGTAGTAGCAAGCTTCGCACTCCGGAAACTCTACCGAGACAAACAATAGCACAATAAGCACAAAGCAATAGGATCACACAAGATAACAAAAGTGACATAACACAACAAAACAATCAAAACCAAATTCAAAAGGAAAACTCAAGAGAAAAAACCAATTCAAAGTTTTCCCTACTCCAAACAATAACTAAAATAGTTTTTATATAACAAAAATTCCTTAATATAACCTAATCATGGTTTTAAGTTAACTTAACAGAAAAGGTTTCACTAAGCAACTAGGAGCAAAAAGAATTAATTAAAAAGCTATTATAAAACTCATTTTAGGCCTAATCCAATTTCTATTAAGAAAAATAATTTAAAACTTTTATTAATTATAAATAAAAGTTCATCTAATGGAGTGACAGAAACTAACCTAGAATAACTAATCACAAGTTAAAAATAAATTCATTTACTAATTAATTAAATAGGAAAGCAGGAACTAGTTAATTAATTAGGTTTAATAAATTCTGTCTAAAACTAATTATTTATTAATCCTAAAATACCCAAGTTAATTTCTAGGGTTTGGCAATGTCAAAATAAAGTGGTGACAAAAGAATCATGCAAAAATAATTTTTCTAACTAAAGTTATAGCAGATTTACTATTCTGACTAAAACAATATTAAAGCATTTTAATTATTTTAACATAGCTAAATATATATTCTACAGAAACTACATAAAATTTGCAATCCAACAAAAAAGAATCACTCAAAAATATTAAACAGAATAAAAGATATGAATTTTTGAAAGCAGAAACTATTACTTTAAAACAGAAAATCAAAATAAAAGAAAAAAGGCCTAATGGGCCTATCATGTATACAATGCGTTAGATAGCCTAACGGGCTCTAGGGTTAACTAAAGCGAACCGGCCTAAAAAAATAAACCTAAACTAAAATAAGCCGAGTGGACGGCGGTTTATGAATAAAACCTACCCCTTGAGGTTCTAATCCTAGCCCTAGATCTAGGATCGGACGAAGCGTCTGGGTGACTTACGGACTCAGCGGCTGGGCGGCGAAGTCGTCAGGCGTCGAGGCGTCAGCGAGCCAGCGACTTCGTCGGGAGGATCTTGAGGAGCACGAGGGGTGGTTCGGTGGGAGTCAGGTGGGTCGGGGAACTAGAGGCGTCGTCAGTGGCGACTTTGGCGGTGATGTGAGCTCGAACCTCGGTGAGCTCGGTAGGGAGAGGAGAGGTCCGTGAGGCTAGGGAATGGGGTCTGCGAGCTCGGCTTTTATAGCCAGAGGTCGGCTCGCTTGAGGGATCGAGGCGATCGGGATCCGGATCCTTGGGATCAGTCGATCTCAGCGAGTCGTGGCGTGGGCGGGGAAGAAGAGGCGGGGCCTGGGTGAGAGGAGAGGCGAGATCGGCGGGTGGCAACGCCCTAGGGGATCGAGGCGGCGAGGCGGTCGGTGGGCTGGGCTGGCTGGCTCGGTGGCACTGGCCGATTAGGCAGCTTAGCTTGGGCGGCCAGCGGGAGCTCTTGTGTTGGCTGGGCACAGGTGGCTGGCTGGCGCCCAGAGGTTTTCTTTATTTTTTAAATAAAACAAAAACAAAAATAAAACAATATCTATAAATATTTTATATAGGGTATATATATACCAAAATGATCGGAGAATATTCCTTTCATTTGAACATTTTCCAAAGGCAAAATCAAACTTCATAAAAATCTATTTTTCAAATTCAAATAAAATTCAGATTTGAATCCAAATCTTTTGGCATTGTTTCCTCTGATATTTTTGGGGTGTCATGTTTGCTCCTCTCATACTTTTGATCAAGTATTTATCGGGGTTAGTTTTGAAATGTTTCCCACATGCCAAAGTTTGAAATTCAAATTCAAAACTCAGAACTCTCTGAAACTTCAAATGGCATTCAAATTCAAGCAGGATGCATAGGATGCTTATCTATAATTGTAAAACATTCCAAATAGGAAATTTGGGATGTTACAAACCTACCTTAAGATGAATCTAGCCCTCGAGATTGGGTTAACTAACAAATAAGTGCGGATGGTCTCGAAGAAGATCTTCTTGGCGTTCCCAGTGGCTTCTTCCTCGGTGTGGTGACTCCACAGCACCTTGCAAAACTTGATGACCTTGCTGCGGGTGACTCTGCTTGCGGTCTCGAGAATCTGGACGGGTTTCTCCTTGTAAGTCAGATCCTTTGTCAGCTGTATGGCCTCTAGGGGCCTTGTGTCTCTCAACGGAACATCGGCCATGTCGGCATGACACTTCTTGGTGAGAAACATGGAAGACATCATGTACTCGGACAATCCTTCGGTAATTCCAACTTGTATGCAACTTCTCCACGGCGTTCGAGGATTTTGTAGGGGCCAATGAATCGGGTGCTAACTTTCCCTTGACTCCAAACCTCTTGATTCCACGAAGTGAGACACACGAATATGCTCGGTCTCCCGCCGTAAGTCACTTCCTTGCGCTTCTTGTCGGCATAACTCTTACTGTCTCATTGTGCTATCTTGAGCCTGTCTCGAATCAGCTTGACTTTCTCTTGGAATCCTTGATAAGGTCGGAACGAAAAATGATCGATCTCAACATTATCCCAGCAATGGTGTCCTACACCTCATTCCGTATAGAGCTTGAAAGGGCCATCTTGATTTGGATTGATAAGCTGTTGTTGTATGAGAACTCTGCGTATGGCAAATTATCATCCCAGCTAGACCCATAGTCTAGCACACAAGCTCTCAACATGTCCTCCAGAATCTGATTGACTCTCGATGCATCCATCATGCTGCGGATGAAAAGCATCTTGAATTCCAGCCTCGTACCCAAAGTTTCATGCAAGCTGCTTCCAAAACTTTGAGGTAAACTGCATTCCTCTATCGACACGATTTTCCTCGGAACTCCATGCGGACATCGATCCTGGTCATGTATATCTTGGCCAACTTGGCTGGTATAGGTAGTCTTCACGGGAATGAAGTGAGCTACCTTAGTCAAGCGATCAACTACTACCGGATAGAATCATAACCTGAGCGGGTCTGGGTAATCACATGATGAAATCCATACCAAGTTTCTCCCATTTCTAATCGGGAATCGGCAAAGGTTGAAGTAACCCTGCTGGCTACGATGTTACTGCCTTTACGTTGACAAACATCGCATCTTGCTACGTGCTCGGCAATGTCCTTCTTCATACATCCACGAAACTTTGCTTCAAATCCGGTACATCTTGGTGTTGCGGGGTGAATCAATCTGATGAATCATGAGCCTCTGAAGAATTAGCTTCACGAGCTCGGGATCATTGGGCACATAAATTCGATCCTCAAACCATAAAGTTCCGTGTTCATCCTTACGGAATCCTTTAGCTTTCCTTCCTCCATCTTTTGCTTAATCTCATCAATTTCCTTGTCCGACTTACAGGCTTCACGAATCCTTTCGGTCAAGGTGGACTGAACTTCGAGTGGCAACAAATCCTCTGGAACTATCTCGATCGGAGATCTACGAGGTCATCGACTAACTCCTGGGGTAATCCTCCTGTTGTAAGGGTATTCACATAACTCTTACGGCTCAAAGCATCTGCTACAACATTATCTTTACCGGGGTGGTAATGCAATCTCATGTCGTAGTCCTTTATCAACTCTAGCCATCTCCTCTGCCTGAGGTTTAATTCCTTCTGCGTGAAGATATACTTCAAACTCTTGTGATCTGTGTAGACATCTAGCGATTTCCGATGAAATGTCTCAGTCTTGAGTGCATGCACTCAGCTGCTAACTCCAAATCATCGTGGCATAATTCATCTCATGAGGCCGTGGCTATGCGGAGGCATAAGCTACAACCTTACCTTCTGCATCAATACTCCTCCGAGTCCTTGGCGAAGCGTCTAATAAACTGGTATTCCTTGTGTATGTCAAGCAAAATCAATCTTTGGGCGGTGACCAACCGTTTCTTCAATTCTGAAGCGGCTTCACATTCCTCGGTCCAAACATACTTGGCTTCCTTCTTCAACAGCTCGGTCATGGGCTTAGCAATCTTCGAGAAGTTCTCAATGAACCTCCGATAATATCCTGCGAGTCAAGAAAACTACGGATCTCCTTGGTGAGGTGGGGTTGCCAATCGGTGGCTGATTCAACCTTGGCGGGATCAAGCTGCTATTCCTTCTCCTGAAATAACATGTCAGGAATCAACTTCCTTCAACCAAAATTCACATTTGCTGAATTTGGCATACAATGATGTTCTCGAAGCTTCTCGAACTAGGCGCAAATGTTCCTTATGTTCTTCCTCGCTCTTGGAAAATCAATATGTCATCGATGAAGACCACGACAAACTTGTCCAAATACTCCATGAACACCTTGTTCATCAAATTCATAAATGCTTGAGGAGCATTAGTCAATCAAATGACATGACGGTATACTCATATAAACCATACAGTGGTGAATGCTGTTTTGGGTATATCCTTTTCACGGATCTTCAGCGATGATACCACGATCGAAGATCGATCTTAGAAAAATACCTTGGCTCCAACAAGCTGATCAAACAAGTCATTGATCATCGGCGAGAGGTACTTGTTCTTGATGGTTACTTCGTTCAATGCGATAATCCACAACCATCCTCAAGCTTCCATCCTTCTTCTCTACCAAAAAGCTGGGGCTCCCCAAGGTGATGAGCTTGGGCGAATATATCCTTTCTCAATAACTCATTTATTTGATCCTTGATCTCTTTCAACTCATTCGGTGGCATCCGATAAGGTCTCTTGGATATTGGGGCTGTGCGGGCAATAGCTCAATCAGAAATTTAATGTCACTGTCGGTGGCATTCTGGTAATTCCTCAGGAAACACATCGGAAATTCTTGCACTCTTGGCACTTCCTCTGAACAACTCCGTGAGAATGTACTGATTCTTCATCTGGCTGTGCCTGGCTACATACTTGATCCTCTTCTGCTCCGGGGTGGTGAGCTGGATAGACTTGCGGGCATAGTCAATGCTCCCTTCAAACTTTGACAACCAATCCATGCCTAGGATTACATCCAAGGTCTGGGTTTCCAACACTATGAGGTCCACGGGAAACCAGTGTCACGTCTCGGAGGCATCTGGTGTTTTGGAGGGATGAGAAATTTAGAATAGAACAATGGTCTATGAAATAACACTACCCATATGAATGCACAATCATAACACACCAATCATTTATTCATTCCATTCAAACATGGTTCAAACTTCGATTACAAAAGCTCATGACTAATCGAAGGAAAACATCGGCCTAACTGATGCGGCGAAAAAATAAAAGATAACATGGTGGTGCGACTAAAAAGTCTTCATCGGTGGCGCCTCCTCTTGGGGTTTCCTTGGTGGTACTCCTTGAAATCGATCATTGCTCACGAGGGTGCTTCATCTCCACTTGGTTAAGGTCCTCTCCCAAGTCCATCTTTTCCTCTATCGCGGCAAGCTTCATCTTGAGATCGTCGACTATCTCCATGAAGTCGTGATTTCTTCCTCATAGCCAAGGAAGTCTGCGCGTGCCTTCTCCTCCGATTCGATTCAGCGGAACAAAGCTTC
>JAHIAM010003026.1:0-32864 GCA_021605205.1 Aegilops longissima
TAAGTAAAATATACCTTAAGGTTCTTGGGCGTGGTTCGTGGGCGACGGAGACGGCGGCGAAGAAGAAGGGTTTGAGGCCCTCCCGCGCCCAATTTGGGTGGAAAGTGAACAGCAGCGCCGTGGTGGATTCTCTCCTCGGCACAGGCGACATTAAGCCTCCTTCCCTTCCGTGGACGCGATCTGTCGGCTCTTTGAGCAGCAGTGAGGGGAGAGAGAGGCCAACGGAGTCTTGTTTAGATCAGAGAGAGGGCGAGAGTGTGAAGAGAGCAACTTCAAGCGCGAGGATCCAGCTCAGCCGGGAGAGGGCGAGAGAGTGAAGAGAGCAACTACTAAGCGCCGAGGCTCCAGCATGTATATATATCTTGGAGAGAGAGTGAAGCGTGCAAACCCTAGAAAACATTTTGACCAGTCAAAGAATCCTCCCGGCAAAAATTATGCTCAAGTGTAGTTATCGAACCCGAGACCTCAAGTTTGATGAGCGAACAGGCTAACCAGCTACACAACCCTCCGTTATGTTCAACGAGAGGAAAATAACCTTTATACATTCCTCGCATTCGTGTGATAGGCATGCCGTGTTTTTTGTGTGTGTGTGTGGGAGTCATTAGGATTTCAATCATAATCGTGTCATGTGGCTTTGGTGGTAAGACTATCCACGGTGGTGCGAGAAATAATGCAGCCTTAGTCACCTTACCTCTCTCCACGTGTAATGCGTTGGGTCCCACCAATGAGGGGTGAAACAAACAAATTAATAAGAAAAATTAAAAGCGCCCGGTGATGTATCTTACTACCTCACACATCTCGCTCTCGCTCGGGAACACTGTCCAATTGATCCTCTGTTACGCTCATGTACTATTTTAAGTGAATCCTTATTATAACATGCACACAAATTTTGGGCACTTGTATTCGACTTAAGTGGTGTGCCACCGTATCTCATATACTTACTACTCTCTCCGTCTAGGTGTAATAAGTCACGTTAGAAGGTGCAAGCGGGACCAAGATGTGCGTGCGTGTGCGTGTGTGTGTTTAACAACATGTGTGTGTTAGAGAGTGCGACAGATCGACCTACTCCTACAGAGATATGGTGTGTAGTATACGATTTAGTCGCGAGTCGGTGCATCCTCGTTTCGGGCGTGTCTGGTAGGGACATGCGACAGCTGCCACTCCCGCTCGACCAGCTGGCCCACCAAAGCCCTCCATCGCCCACGCGCCTTCCCCTAAAGCGTGGTGCCGCTCCAAAGAATCGGTGCCGCATTCATGCCGGGCAGAGTGGGCGCGACCTCTCACTTGGCGCAAGAGTGATGGTTGCTTCCGTCCGTCCAACTTCTTCTGCTGGGTCTATGTGATTTGACGACTCATTGGTCTTTATTACTGAGGTGGTAGGACTCTTTGGATGTCCCACTTTTTGGTGAAAGGAGGTAGTAGATTACAATTTTCTCCATTCTTACAGCGGAGGAGTGCAAGAGCAGTGAAAACACGTAGGCTCAGTGATTACATGGACCACCTCACACTATCACCGTGCGACACCTAACTCTTTACATAGTACTCCCTCCATTCCTAAATATTACTAGATGAGTCCCCGCTCGTTGTCGGAACAGCGGTATATCTCTCTATAAAATTATCGATTTCATAGAACTAAAAAAAATCTATAACCGCTTGACAAATGTGGTAGCCAAACTAAATAAACACCATCATCATTTAGATCATCCCACATAAGGAAAAAAGATCAGCCAACTCCTACTGCATAATCGGATTATATTTTTCTTTTTGACATGTTAATGGGACTTAAAAGCTCACTTACATGCATGCTACCGGTGCATTCTTGCATGCAGACATGTTGATGTGATTTAAAACCCACTCACATGCATGCAACCCAGTATTTCTGCATGCTTGCATGTGGCTTAGTCTTGAGCCTCTCAACGTCTAGATCAGACGGCTATTATGACTGATTTACTTCATCTAACGGCTACGTCAATTTTGATGATGTGGCTCAAGGAGAGGATAGAGAATTCCTAGTAGTGGGGGCTAGCTATTACTAGTAGATAAGTCTTTGTAGAGAATCCACTAGGTGAACTACATACGGAACAAAATGAATGAATCTACACTTAATATGCATCTATATACATCCGCATGTGGTTAATGGTGAAATCTCTACAAAGACTTATATTTAGGAACGGAGGAAGTACTAGTATAGTACTAGTACATACTGTAATTTATCAATGAGATAAATTTGTACAATGCTATGAACTTCCAGCTCTGTTACATGTATCTTGCGTCCAAGGTTGCCCGTTGCAACATTTCATCAAATACAAAGGAGACTAACATGCATGCTATTGCATCTCAATGATTGACAAATCATAGCAAATATATACTCCTCCGTTCCAAAATAAGTGTCTCAACTTTGTGCAAACTTTAGTACAAAGTTGTACTACTACTAAAGTTGACACTTATTTTGGAGCAGAGGCAGCTAAAGAAAAAACGATCCATGCAGTCCCTAGCCCTTGAACCGTGAACCACGACCAGGCTTCAATTTGCTGGCAACGTTCGAGCTTCCTAATAAATGAAGTTTGCAACCTTTTGACCATCGGATCATTTTGTGCAGTTTCACCAAAATCGAGATGAGCATCCACATGGCAAAGAAATTGAAGAAGCGTGATTAGAATAAGATTACTAGGACTAGTTGATGAGACATAAACTCATCACAAATCTGAGACGTAGAAGCCAATAGAGTTATTAGGTATGTGCGGGGCAAAGAAGTAGAGAAATATCCACGAGGGAGTGATGTGGGCAGCTGGAGCGATGGTGCAAGCCGGCTGTAAAGGAGTTGTACCCGAGGGGCGAGCTCGACCTTGAGGAGGGCGGCGGGAGGTGGCAACTCGCCACGCCATGGCGATGAGCAAGGGACGAAGGCAACCTCACCGTCTTTGTGAGAGAGAACGGCGGGGACCCCTGATCGGGACGTGCCGAAGCGGTGGGGTTTTCGCCCGTCGACGATGGACACCGCATCTACACTAAGCATCCACCCCTTCCCCAAGCGGACGTGATCCGCCGGGATGTTAGAGATGTGGCCACAGATGCGTTTTATGCGAGAGTGTGAAGAGAGCAACAATGAGCAAGCAACCGTGTAGGCTGGCCCGTCGACTATGTATATAGTGGAGCGGTTTCCTTTTCTCTTCATATGAACCTATCATATTAATGCGTGCTACTTGAAGAAAAAATTATTTATAAATGACGCGGCACCTACTACTCGTTCTCCTATAACCTTAGCTTGGCATCTCCAAAATATTAACCTTGCGATTGGCTCTTAGCCTCTTGGGAAGTCGAGCAATAATGGTAGTCAGTATATATCATTACGGCTATATGAGACCGAATGAATTGCTGCACGCCCACCACGTGGGGAGGGTCGAGGCGAGGAGAGTGCTACTACATACAGAGCAAAATGAGTGAATGTACACTCTAAAATACATCTATATACATTAGTGTTTGGAGTATGTACTAGTAGTTCATATTGAAATCTACTAAGGACATATATATTCCAAACAATATGATATAATCTCTATAACCTAGTTAGTAGGGACGAGGAGTAAGCGGAGGGTAGTAAATTTTCTCCTCGTCCTGCGAGCCACACGCATGCGCGAGGGAGGAGCAAGCTTCACCTCATCCTGCGAGCCACCGCGCCCGGTGGGCGGGGAGGCGGCGACTAAGCAAGCTTCTCCTCGTTCTACGATTTGTGGGACACATCAAAAGTACTCCAGTGTATAGAGCCTTGCCTCTAAGGTAGGCCCCACATGGTTTGCCTCTTTTTAATTTAACATAACGCGTCAAGTCGCAATTTGTTTGTTCACCCGTGGTAGAGCGATCCTCCCTCCACCAAGTGGACAACCAAGTACACGTGCCAAATTACCACGTGGGCTGCCTTTTTCGTAGAAACGAAGGCTCCACCGTGTACCCAGCGTGTGGTTGGGAAAGAGGCGGAGTAATCGTGCGCCGTGCATGCACCTCTTCTCTTCGTGCATGTCCCCACCCTACGTGGGTGTGTGTGAGAGATACAAACCGCGTTCGTGAGTGTTTTTGTTTTGTGGTGGGGGTGGGGGTGGGGTGGGGGTTGATTTCGTGAATTATTTGTGGGAATATGTGTCGATGACATCTCAAACAACATTTTGCATGCAATGTGTGTGAAATGGAGGCCTATCCATATCATACATAGAGGTCGGGCAATCCACGAGAAGAGAGGGAGGGTCATAGCTATCGATAGAGTCGAAGAGAGGATCAAATGCGGTGGGTGCGAGATCGATGAAGAGAGCCATCGAAATTGCATGTGTGTGTGTGTGCAAGTCAAATATATAGGGTGGTGCAGCCTCTTAGGAGCGTTAGAGGCACATGTCAATTTGTGTGTGGCAGGAGACATGACTAGGCGCTGATGTATCGGTGTGTGTGGGGGGGGGGGTGGGGAGGGGTAGGAAGAGGCCTAACTATAGAGGTAGAACGACTCGTATATGTGTTGAGAAGGAGAGACCCAGCTATGTCATGAGGGAGATCGGTCAACATCCATACATAGCGAAGGGACAGGGGAAATATGATGGGACAAGAGAGAGAGAGAGAGAGAGAGAGAGGGATGGAGAGGAGGAGAGGGGTAGAGTCTTGGATGGGTGATGGAGTTGCTTCTAGGAGATGTTGGGAGAAGCCTACTAGACAAACGAGGTGGAACGCAATGTTATCAATAAGAGTGGGGATGTGTTTACGTGTGTGTGCATGCGTGATAGATCTGTGGGACGCATCCATGGATGATGAAGGGGAACCATGTGTTTGGTAAGCAAACCTAACTAGATCAGTAGATCAATTGTTGTTTGTCGGAGGAAGGAGAGACACAACTAATGAGGTAGATCGATCGATGTGTGGGTAAAATGAGTTATAGGGACCTAGCTGGCTATATGTATAGCGAGAGATCGGTCGGTGTCGTCCATTTGTTAGAGGCAAAGAAGGCCCGTGAGATGGATGAGCAGAGAGAATGGAGCTAGGAGGTGGTGCGAGAGGCCCAACTACTAGCTGGATAGGGAGGAGTGTGCGGTTGTGAGATCGATTAAAAGAGGGGTGAGAGTTTACGTGTGTCGACCATATGAGAGACACGAGTCAAGGACACATAAAGGAGGAGATTGAAGCTGTGTGTGTATCTTGTAGGCAGGCATCATTTGGAGAGGTTTATCGATCGGTGTGTGTCGGAAAGGAGTTGTGGAGACTCTAGGAGAACGACCTAAAGGAAAAAATGAATGTGCCCGGTGGATAGAATGCCGAGGGAGGGGGAGGGAGAGGAGGGCATGTGCATGCACGAGAGTAAGTTAGTGGTAGCTACAAAGGTTAGAGGACTGTGTGGGTGTAAGAGACTAACAAAGATCATAATTTGATATGAAAGCGGATTCATATATTTGAATAGGAGATCATAGTGTTTTAAACATTGCATGCATGAAATATAGCGGTGATACACGTGTTGTGCACATGTTATACCATAATGTGATAATGCATGGCGTTTGCAACTCACAGCTAAATGTCGAACAATCTAAACCATACTATACATCAAACAATCTCACATTTTATTTGAATTTGAGATAATGTGCGGCGTTTGCAGCTTACAACTAAATATCGAGCAATCTAAACAATACTATATATCGAACATTCTCACATTTTATTTGAATTTGTGTTAATGTGTGGTGTTTGCAACTCACATCTAAATACTTGTAGGCATAGAGGCGGGCACCATACATAATGTGATAAACACATTATACATATGAGACATGGTTTAGATTATGAAGATCTAGCTAGAGGTAGAAATGTAATGTGATTTGAAATCAAAATAAAGTGGATTCAAAAATCTAGTTCGAGTTCATATAGTACACATAGTTCATATGTAACTCGAATCGATCATGTGGTGTCTTTGTGAAGATAATACACAAACAATGGTTTAACTTGACAATAATGATGATTGTAGATCTTATTAAAACAGAGAAGCGAATTCAAATGCTTTGACTTCACAACAATCATTCTGTAGATCTTATTCAAATTTAGTTCATATTGAAGCGGTAGTATATCGTTTGGAATGCACTAAAACATTCATTTGAGTAGTAGGTTGCATGCATTATACACGTGGCGAAATATTTTAATTGAACATAACATGAATTCAAAGTTTTGAATGACATTTGTAGTGCGCATTGATTTGATACAATTACACGTTAGGCTTGTCCGAGAAATTTCAACCAGCCTTGTTAGCCGAAATATTTAAGATATATCTTTGTCTCGTTGTGCTCGACAACTCCTCCATCTCAACCCGCGCCTTGCTATTCCGAAATTACAACGTGGCGAAAACTCCACCTCTGTGAAATCCCGACCCTTGAAATGCCTGTGGTACCCTGAACGAAAGAACCGCCTCAAATCGGTGGGGGTGCTTCGTAACTTACCCACATTTCGGACAAGCGCGTCTCTAAGCCATGGTTCCCCACTGCCATCCATCCGCCCACCCATTCATACATCGAGGCCGTGAAAACCCGCGCGAAACCCCACACGCTGCTCCGTCCGCCACCCAGCGGAGCTTCTTCCCGACGGCGTCGTCCACAGCAACACCTCGGCGTCCCTCATCCACCGTGCGAATGAGGATCCGTCGTCGATCTCATCGTCCGCGGTTCAGCCACCCCATCCTCCACCTCCAAAGAGTTGCCCGGCGTTCCCCTCGTCTTCGCGCCACCTCCATTCCCACCGCCGTCTTCATCTGCACCACGGAAGAGCATCATCATCACCATTTCCTCGGATGAAGCTGCGGCCTAATCAGCGCCACCAAAGAGGTTGTACACTAATCGCGCATTTTCTTGGATTCGATCTCACGGTGCTGCCGGCGCTCGGTCCCGAGCCGACACACACGCAGCTCCATCCACGGCGGCGTCGCCGCCACTTCCTCCAGCGTCGCTCCCTCGGCGGTGGCGTCCACATCGATAAGGAGCTGCTGCTGCTTTAGCTCTCTTCGCGCTGCTGCTCTGCTCTTGCTCTTGATCCCCTGCACAGTCTGCTCTTGCTATTGCTCTTGCTCGCTTCTGCTCTCGCTCTTGCTCTTGCTTGCGATCTGCTCGATTGCTACACTTGATCGATTGAATCGACTTTTGGGTCGATCGATTTCAAAGGGTGGGCTCATGGGGTGAAGGAAGAACCAGCCCTTGATGGGGAGGGGGCTCGGCGGAGGTCCCCACTATCTATCTTAGGGTTCGGGATGGGGGCGGTGGTGGCGGTGGCGGGCGTTGGTGGGGCGGTGGCGTGGGGATTCTTTGGAGAAAAAGCTCAGCATGGGGGGCTAGAGGATGGCAGGCGGCGGACGGCGGTGGGAGTGTTTTGAAGGCGGGAGCGGCGCGACCACCGTCCCATGAGTGGGCTGCTGCTGTTTGGCGGTGGTGGTGGCGGCTGTGGGGGGTGGAGGTTGAAGATGAACACGGGCCCTTGATTTCGTATCCAACGGCTGCAAAATCGACTAACGAGAGATGAAAAATCGGTCGACCGATGTGTAGCCTCACCTTGCTAGTGCGTTCGGTTTGACAACAAAATTCAGTTTCAAACGACAAAATTCAGTTTGGACAGTTAGGTTCGATTTCCGACGATTAAGTTCAGTTTGACAGTTAAGTTCGAGAGATGAGCGGCTGATGTATTTTAGATCTAGCACTTTGTGGTTATGTATTTTCGTCATGTATTGGAGATGCTATTAGAATTCCACTCAGAGTTAACGTTGTTCGTTGTCTCTCTTGTCCTGCTTGACCTCGTGCGTCGTCCAACTCACGGAGCTGCTCCAACGGCGAAAGCCTCCATCACAATGAGCGATACCTCGGCTCCATCTCCAGACGCCTAAGATCTTTTCCCCTCCTCCGACAGCAAAGTCAGCGGAGCATCCTCACCGCCAACCCAATCACGCTGAGATCGCCATGGCTTCGCCAAAGAGGTTGTACACTTGTTGCATCTCTTTTTACTCTACATGTTATACATATTGTCCACTGAGCACACAGATTTGTTCCTTTAGTGTCTCCTTGAAAGAAAAAAGCGTAGAATTTTAATTTTCACTTGTCCTCCTTTTCAAATTCCTATTCATGAAGCACAAGACTAAGAGATAGTAGCATAATAGCATTATAACCGTACATTTTCTTGTGGTTTGACTTAATCTCACCATGCTTCTTTGCATCCTGTGATCTTCCAATTGTTGTGAATCAAACACCCAGTTGGCGAAATCATGTGTTTTAAATTCTCTGCTTTTGCGTGCATTCCTATCCTATTCTGTCTATTTCCTATCCTGCATTGTTGGAATCCTCCAATTCAAACGAGCCCTTACAGAATTACTTCTCTTACAGATAGTTGTCAAAGAAAACCTTGCGTGGTTTGTCCCGGTCCTGCTTAGCCGTCGTCCACCCTAGCTCATTGCTCCAACGACAGAAGGGTCCAGCAGAGCAGGGATCCGCCTCGGACTGTCTTTCGCCGCCTCGAGATCTTCTTCCCTTGGTTGGCATGAAAAACTGCATTACCATCATCAACCGAGCAAATGACCTCGAGGACTACATGGGTCCGCAAGAGAGGTTGCACTCTTTCGTGTCTGCTTACGTTATGCATCGCTTAATATTACATGCTGCTTTATCGTCCGGTTCACCGATTAGACTCTGAGTCAGCTCCAAACTAATGGTCAAAGTCGAGTTTTTAAATGGTTGTGGGGTACATATCGGGGCCGCTATCAATAGTATCTATCTACTATCTGGTTAATCTCCGGTGTCTACTATGAGTTTCATGTTGGGTGGGAAACAAATAGTAAAGAAGCCATTATCTCATATTTATTAGCTGAAGCCATTATCTACTATTATTATTGGTTTTGGGTCTATCCACAGGTTGCTACCATCACTCTGGATTTCTGCATGCACTCCTTACATAATCTCACTATGTTTTATTCCTATGCATGACAGTTATTGTAAACAATGGAATTGAACATGTAGAGCAAAAGAGACGAGCCTTGCGTGGCAATATAATTTCATGCAGACGTCGCTCCATGGTAGGCACAAAGGCAGCCCCCCCTCCACACATTTTGGATTGTAATCGATAGGAAGATATCTGTTCTGAGGGGGATTCGGAAGGAGAAGATAACTCCTATTTACCCCCTGAGGTCTTCGCTCTAACTTGGCATGCTGATGTTGGTTATATCATGCATATGGTGTCTAGCATTGCTTACTTTATACATCAAATATGTCATCTGCTTAGTTTAGACATCCTTTGTGCGAATGCCATCTGTTTAGTTTATTCATCGTTTATGTGAATTACATAGCATACACCTTGTTTAGCCGGGCATCATATATGTGAATTTTGCAATGCCATCCTGCTTAGCAGTCATCTTATATGTAAATTATATCAGGCCATCTTTTTTCCGTTACATATTACATTCGTCAACAATGTTAGTACATTCAAGCGCTCTTCGTGTGCATCGGTCATTTGACACGGTGATGGCAAATTCTGGAGTGAAAACAAGGTCTTGAGCAGACTATGCTATCTCGACAAGCGCATATCTCGCTGATTACGGATAGTTCCTCGAGGAGGATTGAGAGAGCAGATGACCATCCTATCCTCCCCGAGGTGTATGCTCTAACTTGGCAGGTTATGTTGCTCATATCGTGCGTATGGTGTCTCGCATTGCTATGCCATTTGATTAGTTTAGACATGCTTTGTGTGAATGCCACCTGCTTGGTGTCTAATTTCCATATATGTGAATTATGCATTGCCATCTTGTTGCAAGACATTATATATGTGAATTATACAATGCTATCTTGTTGCAAAGGCATTATATATGTGAATTATGCAATGCCATGTTGTTTAGCCAATCATTATGTATGTGAATTATATCATGCTATCATTTTTGTATTAAGTGTTCCATTTATCGACAATGTTTGTATATTCAACTACTCTTCCTATGCATCAGCCATTTGAAGCGGTGATGGAAGTATCTGGAGTGAAAACAAGGTATTGAGAAGAGACAATGCTACTCTTTCAAGCAGACATCTTGCTGGCTGAAGAGCTCCTTAGAAGAGGATTCGAGATTGATGACCAGTCCTATTTCCCCCGAGGTCTATGCTCAAACTTGGCAGGGTTATATTACCCATGTCATGCATGTTGTCTTGCATTGCTTAGTTTTACATCATATATAGATTGTCATCCTTACTTGCTTACTATATAAATCATATATTTGAATTATATCATGCCATCATGTTTACATAGTACATACACATCATCTATCTGAATTATGGCATGAAACCCATCTAATAAAGACATCATATAGTTATATCATCTCATCTGTTTAGTGTTTACAGTCATCATATTTAGAATTATGGCATTATATCCATGAGCGTATGTGAATTATGGCATGCCAACCTATTTAATAAACACATTATATAGTTATGTCATGTCATCCTGTTTACATAGTCTCATATTTTGAACTATGTATTTCCATCTTTTTTAGTTAGCCATCATAATGTGAAATTGTGTCATGCTATCCTGTTTAGTTAGCCATCATATATGTGAAATTGTGTCATGCTATCCTGTTTGGTTAGACAACATAAATATGAATTATTTCATGCCCTCTTTTATTCCCCACTATCCATTGCACATCTATCATACAATGTCTATACTTTCAATTACTTTTCTTGTTTATCAGCCATTTGAATTGGAGGCGTGATGGCGATATCTAAGGAGTAACAACACGGTCTTGAGAAAAGATAGTGCTACCAGTTGATGCGAGATAGAACCACGGTTGTACTTGCCCAAGGACCAGATCCACCACACATAACCCGGACTCTCGTAGATTGTATCCCTACCAGTTGGACGAGAGAACCAGCTGCACCCTTTTAACCCCAACTGACGGATAGTAACCCGGTTCAGTTGACACAACACCGTCTCCACCACAGAGCACCCAAACACGGCGGTTAGTAAGGGGGCTGCGGTGCCCAAAGCACGAGGACCACCACTCGAATCCCAACTCAACTCTTAAAGGAGAAGAAGATCTGTTCTCGGGTTAGGTTCTGTAGCTATGGTTCATACTCCTTTGCTCTTGCATTCTTGTATTTACTCATACCAACTATTTTCAAATTTGAAGGATGGAATTGAAACTCCAATGGCATAGCAGGTATGTTTTAAACCTGTTTCTTTAAGCTGGTTTCTTGATGTAACCTGCTCTATGTTGATTTCAGTTTCAATTGAATAAGCAGTTATGTTCTCATGTCATGCACATTACAAGTGTTGTTATTGCTCTATAGTTACCCACACTTATATTACATCTATTCTGCTTTGTCTTGAACAAATATTATTTGAACTGTGTCTCTATCTTGATTTGGCAACAAAAACTAGAATGATATAGACCATAAAGTGACCATGGCACATAGATATATGTTTGTTTCATCTTTGTTATCCTGTCCACTTTACTCTTGAACTCATTTACCAAAATGAGTTTCATATACAACATAGTAAACATGTGATGTGTGCCTTGTTTCTCTTTTAAAATGCGGACAAAATATTGGAGAACGATGCATGCGTTATCCAATTGTAAAGGAAGTAATGTAGATAAGGTTCAAGATAGTGAGACATCCTGTTGGTCTACAAGAAAGGTGATAAAACTATCTTGACGACGGTGAGGGAACCCAAAAGTGATGTCTTGATGTAGTGTTCGATTCTTGGCCACTCTGCTGGCACAAGCTCTTGAACTCGCTGCACGAATCAGTTTGTCTTCTTGAGTCTCAACTTCAAGTTGAAAGACATCGATCAGATGTCTTCTGCGACGAGGAAAGTGAAAGGTGAGGAAGTCCTGCGAATTCGGATGCATATTTTACGGTGCAACGACAATATTTGGAGGATTTAAGCGCCAAACAAGAGAAAGTTAATAAGCTTGCTAAGCATCTTGCCGACATTATGGGTACCCGGATATTGTTTCTTGAGATCTTCGAAGTGGTTTCAGTTCGGATTTGTTTTTTGCTGGCGTTTATTTTATTTGATCGCCAACTTTGACAACCGGTGTATATGATATCTTTGTTTTGTTCCCTATATTTGCCTTTGGTGGCGAACTTTGATGCCTAGTGGATGTAATATGTGTAACAGCCGTGATAGCCTAGCATAAGTTGCTTGCTTATTTATTTCCTTGTTGTCTTGTTTATTTGTTTGCTTGTAGTTAGTGCAGTTCTTTTTAAAACTAGGCCACAATAACAATGGGCTAATATTGTAACATCCCAAATTTTCAATTTGGAATGTTATACATAAACATCATTGCATATCATATTTTTCATTGCATTTTCTTTGCATTTTGCTCGATCCTAGAAAATTCTACACAACTCAAGGACCCTCGGAGAGAGTTGGGGATTTTTGTTATTTTCATATTTGAGTTTTCTCAAATTTTGAAAATAGGATCGTTGATTTTAATTATTTTATCTTCAATTATTTCTATTACAAAAATATGTGAGAGGAATAAAATGACTTTCCCAAAATAAAGAAATAATGAAGATTTAATAATAAAATCAAATAAGATTTTATTTTGGAGTTTTTCGCCTTTTTATTTGAATTTAAGAAAATGCGCGTTTTTCAAAATTGCATCTAGGCCCCAAATAAATGTTCATTAAATCCGGCTTGATTTTAGAAACCGTGGAAAATTTATTTGGGATTTTGGAGTCCGTTTGGTACTTCTTTTGATTTTTTTTCTCTGCGTAATGTTTTATTAAAAAAGCGAACCGCCTTTGGGCCGTGCCAGCGGGACTCCTTCTGGGCGCGCTTTAAATACCGGCCGCCTCGGGAGCCCCAGCCCACCCGAGCCGCCACCCCAGCCCACCCGAGCCGCCGGAGTTCGCCACCCTGCATGGCCGACCAGCCAGGAAGCAGCGCCTTCGAGGTTCGCAGTGCCTCGATTTCCGTGCCGATTTTTATTTTATTTTAAAAAAACCGATCGGTTTTCTTAGGTTTTTCGATTTTTTTATTATTATTATTATATTTATTTATTTTTTAATTTTTTCTTTTTCCGTTCGAATCTGTTCGTCGTATTTTTCTTTTTCTCGGATTTAATCCGCGATTTTTTTGATCGCGATTCCAGATCCGATTTTCGTTTTAGTATAACTTTTGGCTCGTTTATCAGAATCAGGCGATTCAAGCGCGTGTAGTTTCGTCTCGAAACCCTCTTTCCGAATAATCTACTTAAACAAGTTTTTGCATCTGTAAAATTTGACCTAGATCCAGATTAGTAAAACGAAGCTGTTTTCTTCCGCCGTTTGACTTTCGTTGCTTCGTTTGATTTGATTCTTTTTGCAAACCGGAGTTCTTAATTTGAACTATCTGGTTAGATCTATTTGAATTTTACCTATGCATTAGATGAGTACTTATTGTATGCTTGTTTGTTTCTGCGATAGAATACCGGTCGTGCGCTTGTTACTTGAATCTCTAGGTTTCGCGGATCATCAGCAAGGCAAGTAACACTTTGATCATACTTTTCTCATACCCAGTTTTTATGCATTAGATCTATCCTCAAACACTTGCATGATTAGGATCTAATTAAATTGTGGGATGGGAAGTAGTTGAGGTAGTACCTATTACCTATTTTATTATCAAACCTTTGGGAGTTACTTCTCGTTTGCTTATTATGCCATGCTATGCTAGTAGGCGTGGATTGGGTGAGAGTATCCATGACAGATGTGAGATTGTTAATTAATGGTTTATTTAAGGTGGCAACTTAAACACACATCGGGTGGATTGAGGCACCTGGTTTCTATCGAGACTTGCTGTATTTCTTGGACCGCCACCCAGGCTCAAAGGGATCATGAGATTATTCAAACTAGAAACTTCCGTGTGCAGCCACAAGCCATTATGGGCTCTAGCATAGTTGATTAAGTTGTGCGAACTCTTACGGGTAGGCTAGCTGATGTAGGGGATGTAGTTTGGTACGGTCTACCCACATGTAAGGTGCTAGCGCTTCTGAAAGACTATGTCTCGGTCATCCGTTTCTCAAACACCATGTAGTGCGAGAAACCAAACGGAGGCGATCGAGTCTTGTGGGGAAAAGTCGTAAACCTCTGCAGAGTGTATAAACTAATCATGGTTAGCCGTGTCCCGGTTATGGACATCTTGAGTATCTAGTACTTGGATATCATGTGAATCTCATCATGTTACTTCTAATTAATATTGTTGGGTTTAATGAGTACTTTTAATTGGGATTGAGAATCTTGTCAACCATTCTCAATGTTTCTAACCACCATGATAGTTAAATAAATTTATTCCTTTGCGGTAGGGAAAAATTGGCTTTATGCAAAAAGCTGTAACCATAGAGCTTTCCACCAGCCATATATGCATGTAGTATAGGCTTATCATTCCATTATTCTCTATGTGTTACATTGCCAACATATTCCATGTCTTGACCCGTTTTGGCTGCAACGTTTCATGTTGCGAGACTTTTAGAACGACGAGTAAGGTGCTTAGGTCGTGGTTCTATACTCAGTGATGCCGTTGGAGTTGATGGACTCGCTTATTCTTCCAAGCCTTCCGCTGTTATCGTATTAGATGGCCTTAAGCCATATTTATTTTATTAAGTTCTCTCTTGAGACATTCGATTGTAATAAGTGTGTGATTGCTACTCTGTTATAAATCCTTCGAAGTACTGTGTGGTGTCAGCATTACTGATCCAGGGATGACACTGAGCACAGAGACTTGATCCATTCGGGTCGGGTCGCTACAGAGATGGTATCAGAGCACACGCTGACTGTAGGACACGACCATTAAGCTAAAGCCCTAGATCACTACTCTCTCTTCTCATTTCTGACTCCTCATCTTTTCTACTCTTTTAGGATGATGGAAGCGAGGATCAAGTTCACTCAGCCGGATGAAGATACACCCTTTGGACGACACCTGAAGGAAGTCACTAGATACCTTAACATTGGATTACCAAGCTTCACCGGGACCTACAATTCCACTTTACGAAGAGGAATGTTGGAAGATTCAAGCTCAAGTTCCGGAAGAACGTTTGCGCCAATCACGGAGCCCATAGAGTGTGTTTTCAATGCACCAACACTGGAGTTTGGGAAAGAGCATGGCAGCTCACATAACCATGGGGCGCATTGGAGAAGTTTATAGAAGACCTCAAGGATACTATCTACCAGATTTGCGGATGCGAGATGAACAATGGGAGATAGTTGGCACTAAGAAGGATCGATCCATTGCAGCTTTCATCCGGAGTTAAACCAGCACATTCGGCGCGGGAGAACCGGATGTCTTGTGAGACATGATGGAGTTGAAGGCAGCAAAAGCCAAGATTATCGAACTAGAAGGAGGCGAAGGCCACTCGAAAGGACTACATGGAGGAGATTGTAGCTCTAGTGGGACAAAGCGGCGATCTTAAGGAGAAGATTGAAGAACTCATGGGAAATTCAGCACCGGAGGAGAAGATGAAGATAGCACTGTCGAGAGAACTACATCATCATCGGCGACACCGATTCCGATCCTAGTGATGATGATTACGAAGATGAAGTGGAGCAGATATCATGGAGTCTTCATCGGAGCGTTTTTCTAGTTGACCACCATAACGATAGTAGATTACCCCATGTTATTTTAGTTTTAGTTTCAACACTTTGTAACGATAGATAGACCGTTGTATGCCCTTGTTTGAATTGATTGGAGTGATATTGTGTGATTTGTCTCATGTGCATATGGGTAGTGTTTCTCTCTAGACCTCATTCTATTCTAAACTCTCGTCTTTTCTTAAAACCCTCGGATGCCTCCGAGGCGCGACCCGGATTTGTTTTCCCTGAGAGATCACTCGGTTGATTCAGCGTGAGAATACCTTGATTCAAACATTGGTACAGAACCAAGGCAACAACAACAACAACAACAACAACAACAACAACAACAACAACAACAACAACAACAACAACAACAACAACAACAACAACAACAACAACAACAACAACAACAACAACAACAACAACAACAACAACAACCCACCGCCACCACCACCATTGACCATTTGACCCGTTTCTTAAGGCTGAATCCATGGTGTTTTCCAATAGCACCGAGCGATTGTTGCAGATGATTGGCTCCATAAGATAGGGAGGAGTTGACCACTGCAGGATGTCTGAGATGGAGAAAGGGTGAAGTTTGCCGCACATCAGCTTGAAGGACCCTTGGCAGACATGGTGGGAGAATTTTACAGACCACTTACCCGTGAACAACATCACATGGGATCGGATTTGACAAGCTTTTCGTCTGCCCATGTTTCAGCAGGAGCTATGGCCATGAAGAAGCGTGAGTTTCACAACTTACGCCAAGGAGGACAGACGGTTGGCGGTATGTAGATGATTTGATAAGCTAGCACGTTATGCCCCGGATAGCGTTACTACTGGACGCTGACTAAGCAGGAGAAGTTTCTAGAAGGACTGAATGATGAGCTGAGCATGCAGTTGATGGTAGCCACCTTCAATAACTACCAGGAGTTAGTAGATCGTGCGCTTATGATTGAAGGGAAGCAGCAGATTGAAAATCGCAAGAGGAAGTATGGACGGGGAAGAATAACTCGGAGCTCAGCGAAACTTTGCTTTACCCCAAAGCCGGAGGACAATTTCAGCATACCCATGGAGGAGGTAGCTCGCACAACCATAATGGCACCAAGAATGGGAGCAGGAATGGAGGAAGCAATGGACAAAACCGCACCAACCCGTCAACACCATCCAAGGTAGACTGAGCCACATAACTTGCTTTAAGTGCCGCAAGGTGGGCATTATGCAAGCGAGTGTCGAAGGCGAATGGAAATGGCAATGGAAGCTCGGGAAAGAAGCGAACCCTTTCAATAAAGGACAAGTGAACCACGTTACCGTGGAGGAGGTTGAAGCTCAGCCGGATGCGATAATAGGTAAGTTTTTGGTTAAGTCATTTCTGCGGTTGTTCTTTTTGATCTTGGTGCATCGCATTCATACATATCAAGGGATTTGTGGATAAGTACAAATTACCAACCCAAGCCCTTAGGTCACCCATGCTAGTAACCTCACCGGAGCGAGAATACATGGCTAGTATATGGTGTGATCATTGCCATTAAGGATTGGACACTATGTTTTCCCTCGGACCTAATAGTTCGGAATCCCAAGGTTGGATGTGATATTAGGCATGGATTGGTTATCGAAGTATGGAGGAACATAGATTGCGCCGATGAAGTCAATTTTGCTTACCACCCCGAAGGAGGAGAATCAAGTATGTATCACGGCATGAGCGAGGAGAGCACATGTAAATTCCTTATGAGGAGTTGTGCGGGAAGAAGTACCAGTGGTAAGGGATTACCGGACGTGTTTAGGAAGAGTTGCGGGCATGCCACGGATAGAGACATTGAGTTTCGATTGAACTACTGCCGAACCTTTGGGCGATATCTAAGAGACCGTATAGGATGCCATCCCAAGATTTGGAGAAATTAAGAAGCAGATTAAGGAGTTCTTGGATAAAGGTTTTATTCGCCCAAGTTCTTAGCCTTGGGGATCACCAGTACTTCTAGTGGAGAAGAAGGATGGATCATTAAGAATGGTTGTTGATTATCGTGGATTGAATGAAGTGACCATTAAGAACAAATACCCATTGCCGATGATCAATGACTTGTTTGACCAATTGCAAGGAGCTAAGGTGTTTTCAAAGATCGATTTGCGATCAGGGTACCATCGATTGAAGATTCGAGAGCGGGATATACCTAAGACAGCTTTTACCACAGTGCGGGCTGTATGAGTACACCGTTATGTCATTTGGTGCGACTAACGCACCTGCCTATTTTATGAACATGATGAACAAAGTGTTTATGGAGTTTTTGGATAAGTTAAATCGTGGTGTTCATTGATGATATTTTGGTTTACTCGAAGAATGAAGAGGAACATAAGGAGCATTTGCGTTTGGTACTCGAGAAGCTCGAGAGAACATCGGTTATATGCCAAGTTCAGCAAGTGTGAGTTTTGGTTGAAGGAAGTTGGATTTCTTGGACATGTTATATCCGGAGAAGGTATAGCATAGACCCCACTAAAGTTGTCACCGTAACCAAGCGGGAAGCGCCAACAACAGTTGGAGAGATCCGGAGTTTCCTTGGACTAGCGAGGATACTACGGAGATTCATTGAGAATTTCTCAAGGATTGCGAAGCCTATGACAGAATTGTTGAAGAAGGATACCAAGTTCATTTGGACCGAGGAGTGTGAAGCTAGTTTCCAAGAGTTGAAGAAAGCGTTTGGTTACCTCACCGGTGTTAATTCTGCGAGATCGGACCAAGGATTATGAGGTGTATTGCGGCGCTTCACGTAGAGGACTTGGAGCGGTGCTTATGCGAGGAGGGAGAGTTGTTTCGTATGCTTCACGACAGCTTAAGCCTCATGAGTTAAATTATGCTACGCATGATTTGGAGTTAGCAACCGTAGTGCATGCGTTGAAGACATGGAGACATTTCCTCATTGGAAATCATTGTGAGGTGTATCTGGATCACAAGAGTTTGAAATACATCTTCACGAGAAGGAGCTAAATCTCGGGCAAAGGAGATGGTTGGAACTCATCAAAGATTATGATATGAGATTGCATTATCACCCGGAAAGGCTAACGTTGTAGCAGAGCGCGTTGAGCCGTAAGAGTCACGTCAATACATTAATGACGGAGAAATACCAAAGGAGTTAGCGAGGATCTTTGAGAGCTATGTTTGGAAATAGTTCGAGAGGCTATGTAGCAGCATTGGAGATTGATCAACTTTGATGGACAAGATCGGGAAGCTCGGAAGGCCGAAAAAGATTGCCTCTATAAAGGAGAGAATGAGCGAAGGAAAGGCTAAGGGATTTCGTGAGGATGAGCACGATACCCTATGGTTTGAAGACCGTTTTTATGTGCCCAATGACCCGGAGATCAGGAAGTTGATTTTGCAAGAGGCACATGATTCACCATATTCGATTCACCCTGGAAATACCAAGATGTATTTGGATTTGAAGAATACTTTACGGTGGACGGAATGAAGAAGGATATTGCGATACGTAGCAGTTTGTGATGTATGTCGGAGGGTGAAGGCGAACATCGAAGCCGGCAGGATTATTACAGCCATTGCCTATACCGAATGGAAGTGGGATAAACTAGGTATGGATTTTATCACGGATTGCCCAGACTCGTTCGAGGCTATGACTCGATTTGGGTTATAGTCGATCGTTTGACGAAGGTAGCTCATTTCATTCGATAAAGACTACCTACAGCGGTGCCAAATTGGCTAAGATATACATGACCGAGGATTGTATGCTTGCATGGAGTTCGAGGAGTATCATATCGGATAGAGGAACCCAATTTACCTCAAAGTTCGGAAGCGGTTGCATGAAACTTTGGGAACCGGTGGAGTTTAGCATGACTTTCCATCCACAGACAGATGGACAAACCGAGAAAGTCAACCAGATTTTGGAGGATATGCTTAGAGCTTGTGCTTTGGATTATGGATCAAGTTGGGATGACAATTTGCCGTATCACGGAGTTTTCTTATAACAACAGTTACCAAACCAGTTTGAAGATGGCCCTTCGAAGCATTGTGCGGAAGGAGGTGCAGGACCCGTTGTTGTGGGATGAAGTTGGAGACCGCCAATTGTTTGGACGGATTTGATTAAGGAGTGCGAGCAGAAGGTAAAGTTGATTCGCGATAGGCTCAAGGTAGCCCGTCAAGACAGAAAAGTTATGCAGATTCAAAGCGCAAGGAGGCAGAATCTGAAATCGGAGCGAGTTTATCTTGATATCGCCACTTGAGGAGTTAAGCGTTTTGGAGTTAAGGAAAGTTAGCACCTCGATTTGTAGGACCATATCGTGTTTTGGAATGTATGGGAGAAGTTGCGTATAAGTTGGAATTACCCAGAGATTGTCGAGGAGTTCATGATGTGTTTCATGTTTCACAGTTGAAGAAGTGTCACGCAGAGATGGCTGATATACCATTGAGAGATACCGTACCCTTGGGCGATTCGGTTGAATGATGATTTGACCTATGAGGAGAAACCGGTTAAGATTTTGGAGTATGCCGGTGAGTCACTCATGACAAGGTCATTAAGTTTTGCAAAGTTCGGTGGAGCCACCACACGAGGATGAAGCCACACAGAGCGAGAGGAAGATTTGCTTAAAGACCACCCTCACCTATTTTCTAGCCAACCCGAATCTCGAGGCGAGATTCATCTTAAGAGGTAGGTTTGTAACATCCCAAATTTTCAATTTGGAATGTTATACATAAACATCATTGCATATCATATTTTTCATTGCATTTTCTTTGCATTTTGCTTGATCCTAGAAATTCTACACAACTCAAGGACCCTCGGAGAGAGTTGGGGATTTTGTTATTTTCATATTTGAGTTTTCTCAAATTTTGAAAATAGGATCATTGATTTTAATTATTTTATCTTCAATTATTTCTATTACAAAAATATGAGAGAGGAATAAAATGACTTTCCCAAAATAAAGAAATAATGAAGATTTAATAATAAAATCAAATAAGATTTTATTTTGGAGTTTTTAGCCTTTTTATTTGAGAAAATGCGCGTTTTCAAAATTGCATCTAGGCCCCAAATAAATGTTCATTAAATCCGACTTGATTTTAGAAACCGGGAAAATTTATTTTGGGATTTTTGGAGTCCGTTTGGTACTTCTTTTGATTTTTTTTCTCGCGTAATGTTTTATTAAAAAAAAGCGAACCGCCTTCAGCCGTGCAGGCGGGACTCCGCTCGGGCGCTTTAAATACCGCCGCCAGAGCCCCAGCCCACCGAGCCGCCACCCCAGCCCACCCGAGCCCGCGGAGTTCACCACCGCCGCCGACCACCAGCCGAGGCAGCGCCATACGAGAGTTAAATCGTGCCTCGATTTCCGTGCCGATTTTATTTTTTTTAAAAAAACCGACCGTTTTCTTAGGTTTTTTTTCGATTTATTATTATTATTATTATATTTATTTATTTTTTATTTTTTTCTTTTTCCGTTCGAATCTGTTCGTCGTATTTTTCTTTTCTCGGATTTAATCCTTGATTTTTCTGATCGCGATTCCAGATCCGATTTTCGTTTTAGTATAACTTTTCGCTCGTTTATCGAATCAGGCGATTCAAGCGCTGAGTTTCATCTCGAAACCCTCTTTAGAATAATCTACTTAAACAAGTTTTTGCATGTGTAAAATTTGACCTAGATCCAGATTAGTAAAACGAAGCTGTTTTCTTCCGCCGTTTGACTTTCGTTGCTTCGTTTGATTTGATTCTTTTTGCAAACCGGAGTTCTTAATTTGAACTATCTGGTTAGATCTATTTGAGTTTTACCTGTGCATTAGATGAGTACTTATTGTATGCTTGTTTGTTTCTCTGCGATAGAATACCCGAGTCGCCGCTTGTTACTTGAATCTCTAGGTTTCGGATCATCGACAAGGCAAGTAACACTTTGATCATACTTTTCTCATACCTAGTTTTTATGCATTAGATCTATTTCTCAAACACTTGCATGATTAGGATCTAATTAAATTGTGGGATGGGAAGTAGTTGAGGTAGTACCTATTACCTGTTTTATTATCAAACCTTTGGGAGTTACTTCTACGTTTGCTTATTATGCCATGCTATGCTAGTAGACGTGGATTGGGTGAGTGTATCCATGACAGATGTGAGATTGTTAATTAATGGTTTATTTAAGGTGGCAACTTAAACACACATCTGGGTGGATTGAGGCACCTGGTTTCTATCAGGACTTGCTTGTATTTCTTCGGACCGCCACCCAGGCTCAAAGGGATCATGAGATTATTCAAACTAGAAACTTCCGTGTGCAGCCACAAGCCATTATGGGCTCTGGCATAGTTGATTAAGTTGTGCGAACTCTTATGGGTAGGCTAGCTGATGTAGGGGATGTAGGTTGGTACGGTCTACCCACATGTAAGGTGCTAGCGCTTCTGAAAGACTATGTCTCGGTCATCCGTTTCTCAAACACCATGTAGTCACGAGAAACCAAGCGGAGGCGATCGAGTCTTGTGGGGAAAAGTCGCAAACCTCTGCGAGTGTATAAACTAATCATGGTTAGCCGTGTCCCCGGTTATGGACATCTTGAGTATCTAGTACCTGGATATCATGTGAATCTCATCATGTTACTTCTAATTAATATTGTTGGGTTTAATGAGTACTTTTAATTGGGATTGAGAATCTGTCAACCATTCTCAATGTTTCTAACCACCATGATAGTTAAATAAATTTATTCCTTTGCGGTAGGGAAAAATTGGCTTTATGCAAAAGCTGTAACCATAGAGCTTTCCACCAGCCATATATGCATGTAGTATAGGCTTATCATTCCATTATTCTCTATGTGTTACATTGCCGGCATATTCCATGTCTTGACCGTTTTCGGGCTGCAACGTTTCATGTTGCGAGACTTTTGAACGACAGTAAGGTGCTTAGGTCGTGGTTCTATACTCGATGATGCCGTTGGAGTTGATGGACTCGCTTATTCTTCCAAGCCTTCCGCTGTTATCGTATTAGATGGCCTTAAGCCATATTTATTTTATTAAGTTCTCTCTTGAGACATTCGATTGTAATAAGTGTGTGATTGCTACTGTTATAAATCCTTGAAATCTTGTGTGGTGTCGGCATTCTTGATCCGAGGATGACAACGAGCACGAGACTTGATCCATTGGTCGGTCGCTACAAATATTTACTATAGTGACACTGGGCCTCCTACGGGCCGTAGAAACAGTGGGCCTTCTACGGGCTGTAGAAACAGTAGGCCTTCTACGGGCCGTAGAAACAATGGGCCTTCTACGGGCCATAGAAAGAATGGGCCTTCTACGGGCCATAGAAACAATGGGCCTTCTACGGGCCTTATCATCAATGGGCCTTATACGGGCCGTATGACCATAACAGGCCATCGTTAATAGGCCGTATTTGATGACGCTTTATGAAAATGGCCCAGCGTATTAACGGACCACAAGCGGGCCGATGTAACCACTGGGCTGAATTTGGCCCCAAGCGAAAAATAGCGAGAACGGGCCATAAGTAAGCGAATCTTTGAAATGAGCTCAAGAATAAATGGGCTCTAAGAAGGCCCAAAGATAACATTTGTTGGAAACGGCCCAACTGAATAACGGGCCCTTAATGGGTATAAAGTGATATACTGTTCATTACGGGCGATTTCACCACGGGCCGTTAGTGGGTGTAAAGTGATACCTTTGTTCATTGCGGGCGGTTTCACCACAGGCGTTAATAGGCCAAGAGTTACATAGGGCCTCATAT
Organism: Aegilops longissima; assembly: GCA_021605205.1. Taxonomy (NCBI): domain Eukaryota; kingdom Viridiplantae; phylum Streptophyta; class Magnoliopsida; order Poales; family Poaceae; genus Aegilops; species Aegilops longissima. The sequence goes on from JAHIAM010003026.1 coordinate 23,270, forward strand.
GGGCCGAAAGACATCATGGGCCATACATGGGCCAGAAGTGAAAACGGGATGGAATCATATTGGATGGCCCAGATGACGCTACTGGGCCTAATTCGGATAGGGCGTAACGGGCCTTGTGTTAGCGGGCTGTAAATGGGCTATATGCAAACATGCCGTTAACAGGCTTTCCATGGGCCGGCCCGCCACCTTTTGACCAAGTCAAACGGGCCAACCTTTTCATAGGAATGGGCCTCTGTTGGGCCGTGCCACGTGTCGACGTATCATAGGCGCCTCCTGTCCAATGAGTGGATGACATCATCCCAGCGGTGAGCCGACACCGTGTTTCCTCCAGCCAATGATGATTTTATGCGGAAAATCCCCATTGGTCGGGGCTGATAACGAGTTATCGGATCCAAAACCCGACCCGATAGCTTAAGCGTTCCGTTACGGTGGATGCCACATGTCGGTCACCCTTGCGAAAGCAGTTACGTGGCGCGATTTATCGTCATGGAAGTGGACACTTCCGTGATGATAATTTTGTAATGTCATCGAACACTTCTCACGATGACCCGGTATGACTATCTTGATTCTGTCATAAATTTGTCATGGATGTACATGCATGACAAAAAACGCGACCTACTGTGACAGACACGTATCATCACGGAAGTGTATTTTTTTGTAGTGCTAGGATCTCTTCTAATGTATATACAATCCTAGAAAAATAAGAAAGCACGACAAGAATGTCACCACTCTTATTTGTCTGATAAGGTTGCTTTTATAATGCTTGCGTGTTGTAAATGTGTCCACCCTTGAAGTATGGGCATGGGTCAGTCCTGGCTTTTGTTTGCATCCCGACTGGCCCTGCGAGTGTAGGAGACAGATAAGAGTGGCAAACCCAATTAGTATTAGAAGAATTTGTGGAAATGAATAAATATAAATGCACATATCAAAGAAAGTGACTGCAAGTAATTGAGTAACAAAAAAAGGCTTTATAAGAACAACACCATAGTTTTTGAGGGATCTACAACTCTATCATATTTAAACTAAGCATGGTTAAGCATAAAAATCATTTTGGTTCCTATATACCCACATTTACGTGTGTTTAGTGGGTATATAACCTAGGGTGTCAAGGAATAGTATTACAAATTTCCTAAGAAAATTCCAACTATTTGGGGGTTAACTATTTTCTATAGCTTGAAAAGCATTTCTAGGAAAGTATTTTTTAAAATTAAAATAATTTAAAACTATATTGAGAATGTGGATTCAACATGATCCAAGTGGGCGCTTTCCTTGCTCAAACTGCTCTAGGTTGTGGCGCCCCGATTTAATCGTACACTAATCATGCACGCAAATGTATACGATCAAGATCAAGAGACTCACGGAAGATATCACAACACAACTCTAAAACATAAATAAGTCATACAAGCATCATAATACAAGCCGGGGCCTCGAGGGCTCGAATACAAGTGCTCGATCATAGGCGAGTCGTGGAAGCAACAATATCTGAATACGGACATAAGTTAAACAAGTTTGCCTTAAGAAGGCTAGCACAAACAGGGATCTGGATCGAAGAGGAGCAGGCCTCCTGCACAGGATCCTCCTAACTACTCACAGTCGTCATCGTTGGGCTGCTGCGTAGTAGTAGGCACCTCCGGTGTAGTAGTCGTCATCGGCGGTGGCGTCTGGCTCCTGGGCTCCATCGTGCTGTTGCGACAATCGAATAGAGGTAGGGGAAAAGGGAAACAAGGCAACAGTGAGTACTCATCCAAAGTACTACTTAACAAAGGAGCTACACTACATATGCATGGATATATGTGTAAAGGGCCATATCATGGGTGAAGCTGCAGAATGCGAGAATAAGAGGGGATAGCTAGTCTTATCGAAGACTAAACCACGGTCACTGTCTTACCTTGCAGGTAGAGGAGGGTAGGTTGAAGTCCTCCAAGCAACATCACATAGCAATAATCCTACCCGCGATCCCTCCTCATATCCACGAGAGAGCGACCACGGTTGTATCGGCACTTGGAAGGGTGTGTTTTATCAAGTATCCGGTTCTAGTTGTCATAAGGTCAAGGTACAACTCCAAGTCGTCTTGTTACGAAGATCACGGCTATTCGAATAGATTAACTTCCTGCGGTGCACCAACTTACCCAACACGTTTGATCGCATTTGGCGGACACACTTTCACAGGTCATGCCCGCGCGGAAGATCAACACGTCGCAGCCCCACCTAGGCTGTGAGAGAGGCCCGACCGCGGTCTAAACCTAAGCGGCAGTGCAGGCCCATCGCCACGAGCACACACACGCGTTGCGTGGCGGCGGAAGCAGACCTAGCCTAGTGGCGTTCGGTCCAATCCCGGCAGCGCTCCGTCGTTGACGTCTGAAGTGCTTGGTGATACCACGGCGCCGAGTGCCCATATCTTTCCCACGTAGTTGGTTAGTGCGTATAAGCTCGTAGCCAACTCAGATCAAATACCAAGATCTCGTTAAGCGTGTTAAGTATCCATGAGCGAGCAGGGCAGGCCCACCTCTCTCTAGGCGGTCTCAACCTGCCTGTCGCTCCGCCACAAAGATCCACTCATGGGTGCTCCACCGGCCGATCCGACTTTAGTCTCCACATGTATCATGTATAAAGTATATAGTATATACCGTGATCTCCTCCGAGTGATCACGGCCCGATAATATAGCACGGCAGAGGGACAAGAATGTAGGGCCACAAATGAAAGTACTAGCATCCTATACTAAGCATATATGATTGCGGTAAGGTAACAACGATAGTAACAAGGACAGGCTATGCAGCAGTATAGGAGTATCGAAAGCGGTAACATGCTACACTACTCTAATGCAAGCGGTATAGAGAAGAGTAGGCGATATCTGGTGATCAAGGGGGCTTGCCTGGTTGCTCACGGCAAGAGAGAGGGTCGTCAACACCGTAGTCGAACCTGGCAGCAGCAGCGTGTCGGTCTCGTAGTCTCTAGGAGAGAAGAGGGAAGAAACAATGAATACCATGTAAACAGATGCATATCGATGCATGACATGACAAATAACGATGCTAGGCGTGCCCTAACGTGGTATGAGGTGGTATCGGTTAAGAAACATCAGGAAAGTATTCCGGTGTTTCGTGATTCGAAGCGAGGAGGCGGAGGGGAAAGTTCTTGGAGTTCGATAGGTTAGGGGTGTGTGGCGGACGAACGGACTGCGTATCCGGATTCGTCTCGTCGTTCTGAGCAACTTTCATGTTGAAAATATTTTAATCCGAGTTACAGATTAAAAGATATGATTTTCTAAAGATTTTATTAATTTCTGGAATTTAATTAATTAATTAATTAATTAGCATTTTATTTTATTATTTATTTTATTTTATTTTTTTAAGCGTTACGGGTGGGACCCCATGTCATTGGCGAGGGCAGTCCGATTAGCATGGTGACGGTTCAACAGGCCGGCCGGGCCTTTGGGGCCCACAATTGATGACCCAGAGGTGGCCCAGGCCCGCCACGTCGTGGGCTTGAGACAAATCCGGCGACCAAAAATGGGGCGGAGCGGCTCGGTACCATGGAAATGGCCACGAGGCACCAAAACAGGCGCGCGGGCTCTGCAGAGCAGCCTCTTCGCGTCGCGTCGATGGTGGCCGTGGTTGGCGAGGATGGCGAAGTCGACCGCTCTGACGACGTCTTGATTCTGCGGTGGTGTAGAGGCGCCCGGCGGCGGTGGCCATAGGCGCATCGAAAGGCGAAGGCCACAGCAGCGTGGGGGCTGGCGTCTGGCCTGGAAACTCAGGCGTGATGTGGCGAGGAGAGAGAAAGGAGGGCGAGGTGGAACGGCCCGGCAAGTGGGAGAAAAAGGCCCGGCGAGCGGAGGAAAGCGCGAAGGGGGACGCTGGCGCGGCGGATCCGGCGACGGCGAAGCGAAGGAGGGGAAGTCGGCCTTGGACAGCGGGCGCTGGGCGCGTCGAGCCAGCGGGGAGAGCAACAGCATGGCGTCCTAGGGGAGAGGGGAGCGAAGGGGAAAGCTCACGGGGAGGGGGGGTAGGGTCTAGGCAGAGGGCAGGGGGGCGGTCGGGGAGGACCCAAGGGAGGAGGAGGAGGCGGGCGGCCGTCCCGGCGATGTGGTCCCGGCGAGGTGGGAGGCGGGACGGATCCGAGGCGACGAGGGGCGTCAGGCGTCTTGGGGGGGCGCCGGCGTCTGGGTGGCGGTCGGGGAGGAGGGAGGGCGGGCGGCGTCGGGTGGGGGTGGGGCGCCCGGCGTCGGGTCGGCAGGATCGGGGGCGATCCGATCCGGATCGGTGGGGAGGAGAAGGATCGAGGGGAGTGGGGCGTCGGCTAGGGTTTCGCCGCCGAGGGGTTATGGGAGTGAGGCGGATGGGCCATGGGCGGTCGGTGGGCCGTTTGGCCCGATTAATGAGGGTTTTCCGTGTAGTTATTAGGTTTATTTTTCTTTTCTTATTTTCCTTTTCTGTTTTAATTCATTTTAAAATATTTAGACACTTTATAAAAATGTGTACCCCACCATAATTAACTTTGTAATATTTGACAACCCCGAACATTTTAGTTTTGATTTTTTGAAAACTTTTAGTGCCATCATAATTTTGAACTGAATTTGAAACCGTTTGATTTAACCGAGATTAACTACAAGTGACAGAGGTGGCGTGGCACCATCAACGTGAGATTCTTGTAGCATGATTATCCCAGGCGTTACAAATCTCCTCCACTACAAGAAATCTCGTCCGAGATTTAGGAGGTAGAAGGAAAGAGTCTGGGGTATTCATCACGAAGGCGATCCTCGCGTTCCTGGGTGGCCGTCTTGAGTGATTTGACCATTTGGACTTTGAGGAACTTGATCGCCGACATGTGCGGCGTTCAGCTTGATCGAGAATGCGGACGGATGCTCTTTATAGGAGAGGTCCTGTTGCAATTCGAGCACTTCATGATCCTTTGCTCGGATTGGGTGCTTGAAGCAGCGTCGGAGTTGTGACACGTGGAACACATCGTGAACTCCGAGAAAGGTTGACGGAAGCTCAATTGATATGCCACTTTTCCGCCTTTCGAGAATAGTGAATGGGCCAATATAGCGAGGAGCTAGCTTGCCCTTGATCCCGGCGGTGAGCACCCTTCATTGGTGTAGCGAAGATAGGCCTTTTCGCCGAGTTGATAGACCATGTCTTTATGATAGCGGTCATAATTACTCTTTTAGCGTGGTGAGCGGACTTGAGATTCTCGCGAATAATGCGGACTTGTTCTTGGCATGTTGGATAATATCCGGACGAAGAGTGGGCGTTCCCGATTTGACCAGTTCGGAGGGTTCGACACTTTCGTCCATATAACACTTCGAAGGGGCCATCTTGAGACTAGCTTGATAGCTATTATTATAAGAGAACTCAGCATACGGGAGAGATTCCTCCCATTTCTTGCGAAGGAAATAACACAAGCTCGAAGTATGTCTTGAGAACTTGGTTGACACGTTCAACTTGCCCTTGTGATTGCGGATGAAGCAGCGATCTTGAAAGATAAATGAGTCCCCATAGCTTCTTGAAAACTTGCCCGGAATCTTGAAGTGAATAAGCTGCCACGGTCCGAGTGATAACGGTGGAATACCGTGAAGTGAAACAATTCTGACATATAGGCGTTGCAAGCTGACTAGCGATGATCGTTTCTTTGACCGCGGAAAATGTGCAACTTTAGAAAGCGGTCAATGGCGACAAGAATAGCATCATTACCTTTCTGCGATTTGGGAAATCCGATGATGAAGTCCATTTCAACATGGTCCCATTTCCATTCAGGAATAGAGATAGGTTGCAGAGTTCCAAAGAGGCCGTTGATGTTCTACTTTGATCTGACGACAAGCGTCACATTCAGCAACATAACGAGCAATGTCTCGCTTCATATTAGACCACGGAATCTCGGCGAATGTCTTGGTACATCTTGGTGCTACGGGATGAATAGACAAAGGCGTATCATGAGCTTCTTTCATAACCTTTGGAGTCGATTCAGGTTTGCCCTCTTACTCGGTACCACTAGGCGACCTTTGAAGAATAAGGTGCCGTCGTCATCACTGATGAAGAATGAGGGTTTTCCTTCTGCGAGGTAAAGTTTAATCCTCTCGACTTCATCGTCACACTTTTGTATCCATTTGTCCACAAGATCTGGTTTCGCAAACAGGTATTGAGAGAACCCTGGAAACAACATGGAGGTTCATCTTGCGAATCTCGGAGGAGGGGCGAAGTGCACCGGAGGAACAATATGGAGGTTCAGCTTTACGAACTCTTCAACAGTGAGGCTGAACTTTGTGAACTGGAGGTGGTTGCGATAAGACTTACGGCTCAAGGCATCAGCCATTACATTAGCCTTGCACGGTGTATAGGAAATACCCAAATCAAAATCTGCAACAGTCTCCATCCATCTCTGGCAGCGGAGGTTCAGGTCTGGCTGAGTAAAGCAGATACTTCAGACTTTGGTGGTCGGTGAAGATCTACTTAGCGATTACGAGAAGGTAATGTCGCCCTTGCTTGATGCATGAATGACAGCAGCAAGCTCGAGGTCGTGGACTGGGTAGTTCTCTTCGTGAGGGTGCAATTGTCGAGAGGCATAAGCAACCACTTTGCGCTCTTGCATTAGGACACCGCCTAATCCTTGACGGAAGCGTCGCGATAAATGATGAAGTCCTTCTTAGTATCGGGAGGAGCTAATCTTTGGGCGAAGTCAACTTGTCTTTGAGTGCTCGGAAACTTTCACGACATTTATCATCCATTGGAACTTGACGCCCTTATGCAACAGGTTAGTCAGAGGCCTGGCAATCTTGGAGAAGTTCTCGACGAATCGACGACAATAGCTGGCGAGACCGAGAAAACTTCGACTTGCTTGCGTTCTTGGAGGAGTCAATCGAGAATAGCCTGAACTCTTTCGGGTTTGGCGGCAATACCATCCTTAGAGATGACATGCCCAAGATAGGTTACTTGGAAGCCAGAATTCACATTTGGAGAACTTGGCATATAGTTGATGCTCTCGTAGCTTTTCGGCAGACAAGGCGAAGATGTTCACATGTTCTTCATCATTCTTGGAAAATATCAGGATATCATCCGGATAAACCACGACGAACTTGTCGAGGTAATCCATGAATATATAGTCCATCGAGCGAGAGAAGGTGGCTGGAGCATTGGTTAAGCGAAAGACATGACGGTATACTCGTATGAACCATAACGAGTCACAAAGGCGGTCTTGGGATATCCTCCTCACGAACACGGATCTGGTGGTAACCCAACCTCAAGTCGAGTTTAGAGAACAGCGATGAACCAGCCAATTGATCATAAAGATCATTGATCCGAGGAAGAGGATACTTATTCGAATGGTAGCTTGATTTATAGGACGGTAGTCTTGGACCAATCGGTTTGTCCCATCCTTCTTCTTGACAAAGAGAAGGTGCTCCCCAAGAGAGCAACTTGGGTGAATGAAACCACTTTGAAGAGATTTGTCGATTTCCTCCTTGAGCTCAAGGAGTTCATGCGTGACATCTTGTAGGGTCGCTTGGCTATAGGAGTGGTGCTGGTTTCAAGTCGATGGACGAATTCGACAGCTCTAGCAGGGGAATCCTGGAAGTTCTTGAGAAAACGTCACGGAAGTCGCGAATGACAGGAATGTTTTCAATGCCCTCGAGGGTGCGGCGTTCAATGCATTCAATGCATAGAGCCTTGCCTCGGCATTTTGCACCAGATGAGCTTGGTAAGTGACTATTTCATCGAAGGGTGTAGCAGATGGGCCGGTCTTCGTGGCGCAAACTATTGAAGCGAGATCGCCTTTAACCAATTCATTCCCGAATGAGGTCAATGCTACAAGACTTGACACGATGGGTGAGACAAAGAATTCCAGTCCTTCGATTTCAAGCTGGGACGTCGTTGCAAATCATGGAGGTTCGACATTGGCCCAGCGGGGTGTGTACTAATAGGAAGCATTCATGTCTTCACATTTAATGTCGTGCAAGCATGCAAAATCTTGACATGAATGAATCGATGCACCTATATCAAATAAAAGCGCATCTTTGGTACTGAATTTACGAGGAGGTACCCATCACGATGAGAGCTGGTCTTGAGCTTCGTTCGGATCAACGTGGTTGGCATGAACTCGACCATAAGGCTTGGCATTGTTGTTGCGGGGCTGGTTGTTTCCCGGCGATTCTTTGGAAGGGCCAGTGATTCAGTTCGGTTGCATTCTCTAGCACGGTGCCACTGGTTGTCCACTTTGAAGCACAAGCCATTATTGGGAGTGGGAGCAGGAGCTTGGGGTGGTGGAGCTGGAAGCTTTGGCTGCTTAGTTGAAGTAGGCGGGCGAGGTGCAGCATAGCTCTACCTTGGAGCAGGTGCATTGGTGGTACATCTTTGTTGGGAATCCATATCTTAACCTGCGAGGACGGTCCAAGATGAGCCCGTGTCACGGTTGCGCCTGTTAGAGCTCTGGTATTCCTGCAGACCAGTTTCGACATTGATAGCTTTGTTCACCAAGGTGGCGAAATCAGCAAAGTCATGCACTAGAAGTGCGAGCTTGATGTCAGCTTGAAGGCCGTCACGGAACTTCTCTTGTCTGCGTGCATCAGTTGCAATATCCTCTTGACATAGCGAGACAAGTCCGGGAACTCACGATAAGCTTCAACAGTCTTGTTGCCTTGGGTGAGGTTGCGGAACTCACGCTTCTTCGGTCCATGACTCCTTGAGGATGAAGCGGCACGAAAGCAGCTTGGAAGTCCGGCGGTGATGAGTGTTCCAAGCTGGCGAAATACGCTGTGGCTGTCCCACCATTGAGCTGCGGGTCCCTTCAGAAGAAGGAAGCAAAAGTGACATAGCTGGCGGAGGCTACATCAGCAGACTCCATCTCATAGGTGATGTCACGGAGCGATCATTGACATCCAGCGGCTGGGTTGAGCTGCGGTACACGCTTGGGTTGAGGCGTATGAAATCCTGCGAGTTGTTGTGTTTGGCTGCTGGTTCATATTGGGGCGAGAAGCTGAGCCATCATGTTCTCCATGGTGGCGATTCATCTCAAGCTGTTGGATCATACCAGCCATGTACTCGGCGGTGGTGGGAAGTTGCCACCACGACCACGACCAGCTGGTCTAACCATCCTGCTAATATATAACGAGGGTAGTTCAGCATTTGAGAAATTATGCAAAGGACAAGAATCATTCATGATGAAACATGCATAATGAAAGCAGACGATAGAAACTACATAGTAGTCGGCATATCTTACAAAGGGATCATGCATAGAGTTCGGTACGAGTTGATTACATAGACTAAGACATCATAGGCGGCACGAGGCTCATGACGAATGCATCTAACACTAACAAGCAAGCCTACACCGGTCCCATGATGCTGCGGAGGTAGGCTGTAGCACTGGAAGCTGGTAGTGCGGGCGGATAGTCCTCCACGTCGGTGACACAGGGGCAGCGGATACTCAGTGCAGAACCCAGCGACCAAGTGGCGAAGAGGACCAAGTCGGAGAGTAGCCTCCACCTCGGCCAACCGACACCAGGGCATCACGGTCTGGCTGGGTAGATCGCGAGCAGCAGCTCTGGATCGGACAAAGGGGTGCAGTAGCGTCGAGCACAGTAAAGGTGCTAACGGGTGATGTACAACT
>JAHIAM010003027.1:0-31248 GCA_021605205.1 Aegilops longissima
CAATCAAACACTCGTACAATCTGTAGGATTCAAGACAACATTCCACTCTAATCCCATGTTTTCCTATTCGCGTTTTGGAAATCCTCTACGAATCAAAGAGGCCCAAGGTTTTTATAAAAACTAATTGATTTTGAATGAGATGAACTATAAGAATTAAGCGAAGGTCTACATCGAGGCATATATATTTCGAGCTTACATGCTATAGTGTGGTATTTATTCATAATTTGGTTGCAAAATCGGCGCGTGCAATGCCGTGTACCTTACTACAAAAAATACACTTCCGTGATGATATGTGTTTGTCACGGTGGGTCGCGTTTTTGTCATGCATGTACATCCATGACAAATTTATGCCAGAATCAAGATAGTCATACTGTGATGTCGTAGAAGTGTTCCATGACATTACCAAAATTATCATCACGGAAGTGTCCACTTCCATGACGATAAATCGCGTCCTGAAGTGCTTTCATCAAGGGTGACCGACATGTGGCATCCACCGTAGCGGAATACCGTTAAGCTATCGGGTCGGGTTTTGGATCCGATAACCCGTTAACATCCCGACCAATGGGAAATTTCCACGTGTAAAATTCTTATTGGCGGACGAAAAAACGTGTCGGCTCGTCGATTGGGTCGGATAGGCGCCTATGATATGTCGACCGTGCCACGGCCCCCACTGGCCCATTTAGCTTACAAAGCGGCCCGTTTGACTTGGTCGAAAGTTAATGGGCTGGCCATGAAAAACCTATTAACGGTCTCTTCGCCAAATAGCCCATTTTACGGACCGTTAGGCACTAAAGAAATCGGCCCAACAACGTCATGTGGCCCGTCGAATATAACACCAGCCCATTTCACTTCGGCCCATGTATGGCCCACGGCGTCTTCGGACCATATGAGGCCTTCGTATCTTTTGGCCCTTACGGGCCCACGGTGACTCTAGCCCATAATGAACAGTAATTTTCTTTGTACCGTTAACGGCCGTGATTTACATGGGCGTTTCCAGCCATGTTAGCTTTTGGCCTATTGGCCCATACGTTCTTGGGCTCCTTTTGACCCTCGATTACTTCGGCCCGTTCTTGGCATGTTCCCCTAATGGGCCAAATTGGCCCATGGCAAGAAGTCGACCCGTTCTTGGCATGTTCCCCAAATGGGCCAAATTCGGCCCATGGCAAGAAATCGACCGTTCTTGGCTGTTACCCTAATGGGCCAAATTGGCCCATGGCAAAAGTCGGTTTACCGTTAACCCGGCGTTTCAGCCCATCCTATATTATGGCCCATTAACGACCGTTATGCATGTGACATAATTAAGCTTTTGTAGTCCCTGACACTGTTAATGGCCCGTTACCGTCTGAGCGATACCAATTACGCTGATTATGGCCCATGTGACCCATTTATCCAAGCGACCGGCCCTAGGCCCATTTATCGACGGCCGAGGCCCATCGATTATAGGCCCATTTATCGACGGCCCGTAGGAGACCCATGGATCCTACGGCCCGTATATGGCCCATGGTAGTTCGACCACTAGCAAACCAGGGAAAAAAGACTAGGAAATAAATAAGGCCCAAACTAACGCTAGGCTATTAAAGCGATTACCTGATTACATCCACTCGGCATCAAAGATCGCCACCGGTGCAAATATAGGGAACACCCTACACTATACAAAAATGGCTTGCTGTTTTCTTCAACGGTGGCTGCTCGTTAAGAATAAATTTTGTATCGCACCAAAACAAATTACAACTATATAACAAAAGGAAGGTTGGCATAAAACTTAACAGTCTAGCGAGATAAATGCACCACGAAGTTGAAGCTCGATTCATTTGACTTTATTATTACGCTTTCATCTTTGTTTTGTCGATGGAACACCATAACCCTCGCCTTCATTTCCCTAGGCTCTGAACAACATAGCAAATGTCGATAGTCGGTTTCAAAACCATGCATATCTTGGCGACATTAAGAAATGTTTCTCCTTGTTTCACAAAGGGCCTCTGTTAGGGAATGGACTTGTGTATGGGCCTTGATACAACATTGCTTTGAGCTTGCATATCTTGATCATGAGGCAGTTTGGGCGATATTGCCTTAACAACCAACCAAGTATTACGAGGAACGTGCTTTTAGCCTTTATTAGTGGACAGTCTTGACCCACTTGGCAAGAAGCGACATTGCGGTTATAGTTGCCTCGCCACCTTGAGAAGGTGGCGGTTCCTCATTTTTCCATAGCTCATTTGAAAAGTTGAGGTTTTACATTAGTAGTACGAACATAAGATATTAAGGAGGCAGCAAAACCAAACAAAATAGCTTTGGTCTATATCTGAGAACTTATTACGGTGAACCCATGTAAAATATTAGTTGTATTTTATTGCAAAGTACATAATAAAACCAGGTTCCAAACATATGACCATGTACCATCGCTAATGTATTGTCTATTTCTTCACATTGTATTGAGGGCTAAGGATAAAGAGGCGAAGTTTATAATACGGTAAGCATAGTATGACATCATTCATATCACAAAACAAGCGAGAACAGAAAAGCAGGCAATTGTAACGTTGTGTGGGCAAGTCCGACGGAACTAGATTACGGGTCAAGATCAAAGGAACATCACTCCTCCCTTTTAAACCTTGTAAGGTGCAATGATACGCTAAGACAATTGTGTATAAAATTGAAAAGAGTAATAGACATTGGCTGCAAACCATGCAGTTCAAGGCACAAGTCGAGTAAGTAGTAGTTAAAAGGCATGAGGATTAAGGACTTACAACATCGGCTTTGGTGGTGTAGTCATGCCCTTCTTCTTCTTTGGTGTGACAGTCCTTGAAGATTTCCACAACATTTGGTTCAGGTACTTTTTGGTCCTTGCGGGCTTTCCTCGCATTTCGAACAAGTCAATATAGATATGATAATATGGTGCAGCGAAAAGAGTGAAACATCGACTAATTACAAGAGCCTCGCGATGTGCAATATAGCTACGAGATCACGTAAATGCTGTTGGAATTTCACTTTAAATACAGTTGGCCTTGTTCTTTGAACAGTTCACCTACAAGAAGATAGATTTGTGTGGCACATGCGTCAATAGGACTTCAACATGTGATCGATCACATATATATAATGTACCTAATACTTGGATCGGACCGGTGTTTAACAAGGCCCTCCGGTCTTCATCAATATATTTTCCCTCGAGATGTTTGGGAAAGTTCACTGTTAGCCTTGCCTTCAAAGTGAGTTTTCCTCAAGTTATACCGATCTTTTCATGAGCAGACTTGAAAACATGGGTGCAAGCTTGCAGTTGCATCATCTTGGCTATCAACTTGAACCTCATCTGTTGAAAATTATGGGAGTCTCATTATCGACAACCTAGAAAGTATGGGACAAAGCAAGGCGATATTACTAGTTTCCATACATAACCATACTTACAGATAAATGGTCGAGGAAGGTGTTGAAGCGGGTTTCGTCTTTGTCATTCCTATCTTGAATCCATGTTGGGAGGACACGTACATGACACCTAACGACAACCGCTGCCTCGATACTAACTTGGTGACTCTGTAGCATCCGTGGCCTTTTAAACCTGCCTCAAAGCGGATCTCCATTCTTCCTCCTCTAGATTTAGTTAACCTATCGAGCATTATCCACGATGTTTGTTTCCTCTTGCGCCTAGGTGCTAGTCCAACAACAAACATAGGAAGTGTTAGTGTACATCAAGCTGTGAGACTACATATAAAGAAGCATGCAAGCTGTAACTTGACTCCAGCAACTACCTTCTTGCTGTTGAAGCTCACAAGGTTCATCGATATTGCCAACTCGTCTTGTGTCAAGAGTGCTTGGGAAGTAGTGTCGGTGGCAAGGGAGCTTGGGAGCGTGCTGCTAGCTCGATTGGCCTTGCAGTATGTCGTGCATTTGGTAGTATTGTGGTAGGTGTTGCAAGAACTAGGGCTGTCTCTGCTTGTTTGGTGGCAGCTATTTGTTTCTGTTTGGCTTTTTGCAGTTCGTGTAGCATGGGATGCCGTGTTTGTAGAATTTTCCTTTGGACTTTCACCTTCTATTGCACCATCGGCACCATGAGAATCTGCGAGGATTCATCCGCTTCTCATTCCCTGCCATTTTCTGTTTCTTCCTCTTTCTACTGTGCCATGTTAAGTCAAGCCGGCAAGAAAAAGAATAAAATTTAGTTCTTAGAACAAATTGATGCGTGATCTGAACGAATAAAACTTTGATGTTAGACAACCACATGATAGGAGGATGTAATATGTATGAAAAACAGGACGGAAGAGATAACGAGAACTATGATGTGTAAACTAAGAAGAAGACATTTCACCAAATTAGAAGCAATGCAATGGAAGGTAGACACCATATGAAAGATGCTACAAATATCGCTCTACCAAGTTAACGGTGTCTCATCATAAATGGCGTTTAAACAAATGTGAAGCGAGTACAAGAAATAAATCATATGCAAGATGCAAACAACATCACACTACCATGTTAGAGGTCTCTCGTCATTAGTGCCATTGCATATTCACAGCATTGCATATTCACATCTTATGATGTGTAAACTAAGGAGAAGGCATTTCAACAAATTAGAAGCAATGAAAGCTAGACACCATATGAAAGATGCAAATAATATCACTCTACCAAGTTAAAACTGTCTCGTCATAAGTGCCATTTCAACAAATTAGTAGTACAAGCTAGAAAAGAATGTGAGATGTAACCTATATCACACTCCAAAGTCAAACGTGTCTTATGATAAGTGATTGTTGCAGGTTACACAACAGTAGTAATTTGATGTAAGAACATGGTGTGATAGACAGATATTGTATGTTCTAGAAACAGGAACACGTGTCTTATTCAAGTATAATGTGTAAAGTAAGCAGATGGAATTCAACAAAATTAGAAGCAATACAAGCTAGACATCACACATAACATGCAACCACATATAACGATTGCCAAGTTAGAGGAGCACCGGTGATCTGCACTAGGGGAGCGTGCTCATCATAAACACAGCTTTGTTGAGTGTCTATGCATGTGTTGTCTTGGAAATCATCTTGGGGTGTGGAGGGTAGAATCTGTAGAGGCCCTCCGTTTGGAAGGAGCACCTTTATCCGCTGCCTTGCTAACTTCCTTCCGCTTTATTGATTTTGAATTGTCAAGTAAAACCGACAAGAAAAAGCAATAAAATTCTCTCTTCAGAACTCATTCATGCATGATACTGACAATCACTACTTTGATGTAAGGCAAACACATGATACCAGGATGGAATATGTACGAAAAACAGGACGACATGGCATGTTCACAACTGTTTGTGTAAACTAAGCAGAAACCATTCTAGCAAATAAGAAGCAATGCAAGCTAGACACCACATGAAAGATGCAACCTATATGACTGCCAAGTTAAAAGCATCCCATCATAAATGGAATTTCAACAAATTAGAAGCAGCGCATGCTATAAATCATATGAAAGATGCAACTAATATCGCATTGCATATACTAAAGGTGTCTCATCATATTGATTGATGCGGGATACAAAAAAACAGTAGTTTTATGTAAGGACATGCTTAATAGACAGATGTACTATGTACTAAATGAGGAAGGCATGTCACATTACGGTATAATGTCACATTATGGGAGTATAAGCTAAGCACTCTAGCACATGCAGTTTAACAGATTGGAAGAATTACAATCTAGACACCATATGCAACATGCAACCACATATCACGCTGCCAAGTTAGAGCAAGCACACTGCAATGCTAGTGTAGAAATCTGTAATCAACTCTGAGCTACGTTCACTATCTTCATCTAGCATTTACATTTCTTGAGAATCATGTCGGGAGGTGGCGATGCATTCTTTAAATGAGTAGTCCCCTTGCCTGCCTGCCTCGTCATAAGTGATTGATGAGGATACACAAGAACATTAGTTTGATGTAAGAACATGGTTAATACGGATGTACTAGTATGTACCAAAAATAGAAAGGCATGTCATATTCAAAGGTATAATGTGTAAGCTAAGCGGATGCAATTTAACCAAATTGGAAGCAATACAAGCTAGACATCCGGTGGAGTGGTGAACATGATCATCTAGGACACGAGAGCACTGGTGGGAGGCGGGCTGCTTCGCCACCATTGCGGCTTTTAGTTGGCTTCGGTGATGCCTATCTTTCTTTGGGCTTGTCCTTTGGCTCGGCCGATTACGACTAACTATTTGTCTTCGGTGCTCACGGGATGGTGGTTCATGTAAAAATATCTTTCCTTATCTTAATAAAGACCGACTTGACCTTTCGAATACAAGCTAGACACCAACATGCAACCACATATGACACCGTGAAGTTAAAGCAAGCACACAGGATGGTGGTTCATTGCGGCGGCGTCATCAACTCTGAGCTCGTTTACCGTCTCCATCTGCTGACACTGCACCCTTTATAAGCGTTGTAATGTGTCTTGCCTACCCGTATACCAAGCTGGGCGACTTCTCTCTTTTCTTTGCTGCTTCTCTTTCGGGGGAGAGTCTGAAATACCCTTGCATAAAAACACAATAGTGAGAGTATGGGTGAAGTGTGTGGAGAACTAGTGCATTGTAAAAGTAGCGAGATAGCGGTGGCTGAAAAATAAATGACAGGAGACATATGATAGCTCTACAACATTGCATGGCAAACAAAATTAGATTCTACTCCGTATGATTTTGTAATATATGAGCACAGAAATGCGGTACTCCTCCGCACACCACCACATGTGGTCATATCTAAGATAACGATCGACTGAAAATAAATAGGTCGATCGATTTTTTAATGAACCGTCCGATCTATAAGGAGCAGGCAGATGGCCTTCGTCTACCTCCCTTGATCACTATTGGCGATCTTTCATGAACCGCCAACGACCACCGGCCCAGACCCATGCCTCCGCCGCCCCGCCCTCCCATCGACATCACACCACCGCCGTGTTTGGCGGCGCCCAAGCCATACCTTTAATCCCGGCCGACCTCCGGATCGGGCGCCCGGTGGCTCTAGGCGCGAGCGCCCTAAGATAAACACCAAGGCTGCTTCCTCGGCGTAATAGTCGTACTAGCGCTGTTACGCCGAGAATGCTTCCGTTAATTGGGAATCAAGCGGCGAGAAATTGAAATTTAGGGGCGACGGACCTCTAGCTAAGTGAAATAGTATATGAGGAGAAACCTTGTGCATCGCGAGTTACTAGGAACATCTAGTATCAAGAAAAGCGGTCAACTAGTGTCTTACGTGGGATGAATACCGTGCAAGCGAGGCGTAAGATTTGCACGAATAAGGGAAGATGAGTACCTTCTTGGTTGCGGTGTGGTCACCTCCACATGTCGCGCCGATCTTCTTCTTTTATCGAGAAACCGATGTTACGGAGGTGCGAGCTTGGGCGAACCCATGGCCAAATTGTTGATTGTGTTGCCGTGGCTGTATGTCGGTGGAGGAAGCAGATCCGGCGGTGAAGGGCGGCGTAGCGAGGAACAACTCCGGTGCGGTGGAGGTGGCGAAGTTGGGGCGGCAGCGGTGAGGCCTGAGACGGCGTGGTTGAAGCTGGCTCGAATGCAGACGGCTCGGCCTCGGCTTCAACTACTAGCCGTGGAGGCGTTGCGGTTGAGGTTGCGGTGGGCGAGCGGCGTCGGTATCGGCTCGGCGTGATGGAGGAGGCGGCGGTTGATGGGTGGGATGGGGTGGCGGACGGAGGGCGCCGGGGTTCAGCGGCTGGTGGAGAGGTAGTTTTGGCGCCCACGGAGTATGAATGGGGAATCGGATGGGTGGGGGGAACCATGTTTGATCTAGGATGCGCTTGTTTTGGCTTTTTGAGCAGAAGATGGGGCGCTTGTTTGAAATTTGGGAAAGTACAAACTTTGCCCCCTCTTAAATTCGGACCTCTGCGGGTCGAAGGTAGGATGGTAATCCCAGGTGTCCCAAATAGTGGGCGGGGCGATTTGACAGCAGCGCATGTGTGTAAGCGGCCATTGTGTATGAATGTTTTTGGAGGCGGTTGCGTGGCGTCTAGATGAAGCTACAAACCTACTCCGGTTTAGACCTTTGGACGTCGGGCGGTGGGTTTCACAGGTCGGAGTTATTAGAAAAGTAATTTCCTTGTACTACCAAACATTGGTCTCACAGGCGGTTTGAAATTTTGCAAGGTAGAGGCTCTTTAGACAACGTTATATTTGACCGTTTGAAACTTTGAAACACAAGCATTCACGTTTAGAGTACTCTTGAACTATGAGGATTGACCTAAATAGACAATGTTATATTTGACCTTGTGTTGGAAATATGCCCTAGAGGCAATAATAAAAGGATTATTATTATATTTCCTTGTTCATGATAATTGTCTTTTATTCATGCTATAATTGTATTATCCGGAAATTGTAATACTGCGTGTGAATACATAGACCACAATATGTCCCTAGTGAGCCTCTAGTTGACTAGCTCGTTGATCAGCAGATAGTCATGGTTTCTGACTATGGACATTGGATGTCATTGATAACGGGATCACATCATTAGGAGAATGATGTGATGGACAAGACAATCCTAAGCATAGCACAAGATCGTGTAGTTCGTTTTGCTAGAGCTTTTCCAATGTCAAGTATCTCTTCCTTAGACCATGAGATCGTGTAACTCCGGATACCGTAGGAGTGCTTTGGGTGTACCAAGCGTCACAACATAAGCTGGGTGACTATAAAGGTGCATTACGGTATCTCCAAAAGTGTACATTGGGTTGACACGGATCGAGGCGGGATTTGTCACTCCGTATGGCGGAGAGGTATCTCTGGGCCCCTCGGTAGTGCATCATCATAATGAGCTCAAAGTGACCAAGTGTTTGGTCACGGGATCATCACATTATGTATGAGTAAAGTGACTTGCGGCAGCGAGATTGAGCGAGGTATTGGGATACCGGCGATCGAATCTCGGGCAAGTAAAATACCGATTGACAAAGGGAATAGTATCGGGGTTGATTGAATCCTCGACATCGTGGTTCATCCGATGATATCATCGAGGAGCATGTAGGAGCCAACATGGGTATCCAGATCCGCTGTTGGTTATTGCCGAGAGCCGTCTCGGTCATGTCGCATGTCTCCGAACCGTAGGGTCTACACATAAGGTTCGGTGATGCTAGGGTTGTATGAATATGAGTATGCAGCAAACGAATGTTGTTGAGTCCGGATGAGATCCGGACGTCACGAGGAGTTCGGAATGGTCGGAGGTAAAGATTTATATATAGGAAGTCTTATTTTGGTCACGGAAAAGTTTAGCGTTATTGGTATTGTCTGGGAGTGCGAAAGGGGTCCGGGGTCCACGAGGGTCCACCTCTCTTGGGGGGCCACATGGGCTGTGGGTGGTGCGCCTTGGCCTATGGGCCAAGGGCATCCCCATCGGTCCCATGCGATATAAGGGTTGGGAGAGTCCTAAAGGGAAGGCACCTCAGGGGTGCCTTGGGAGATGGACTCCTCCCCTCTTAACCGCATCCCTTCCTTGGAGGGGGGCAGGCTCCCTTCCCCTCTCTTGCACCTATATAAAGGGAGGGAGGGGGGGGGCTGCACCCATAAGCCAGGCGCAGCCCCTCCCTGCAACACCTCCTCCTCCTCCGCGGTTGCTTGGCGAAGCCTGCTGGGCTTGCTGCATCCACCACCACGCCGTCGTGCTGCTGGATCATCATCAACCTCTCCTTCCCCTTGCTGGATCAAGAAGGAGGAGGCGTCATCCGCTCCGTATGTGTGTTGAAGCGGAGGTGCTGTCCGTTCGGCACTAGGTCATCGGTGATCTGAATCACGGCGAGTCGACTCCATCATCCCGTTCCATTGAGCGCTTCCGCCTGCGATCTACAAGTGGTATGTAGATGCAATCACTCCCATGACTCGTTGCTAGATGAACTCATAGATGGATCTTGGTGAAACCGTAGGAAAAATTTTAATTTTCTGCAGCGTTCCCCAACAGTGGCATCATGAGCTAGGTCTATCGTAGTTCTCTATTGCGAGTAGAACACAATTTTGTTGTGGGCGTAGATCTTGTCAACTTGCTTGCCGCTACTAGTCTTATCTTGCTTCAGCGGTATTGTGGGATGAAGCGGCCGGACCAACCTTACGTGCGCTTCGTGAGACCGGTTCCACCGGTGACATGCACTAGTTGCATAAGGTGGCTGGCGGGTGTCTGTCTCTCCACTTTAGTTGGGGCGGATTCGATGAAAAGGGTCCTTATGAAGGGTAAATAGAAGTTGACAAAATCACGTTGTGGTTATTTTGTAGGTAAGAAAAGCGTTCTTGCTAGAACCCAATTGCAGCCACGTAAAGATGCAACAACAATTAGAGGGCGTCTAACTTGTTTTTGCAGCAATTGTCATGTGATGTGATATGGCCAAAAGTTGTGATGAATGATGAATGATATATTGTGATGTATGAGATCATGTTCTTGTAATAGGAATCACGACTTGCATGTCGATGAGCATGACAACGGCGAGAGCCATAGGAGTTGTCTTTATTTTTGTATGACCTGCGTGTCATTGAAGAACGCCATGTAAATTACTTTACTTTATTGCTAAACGCGTTAGCCATATAAGTAGAAGTAGTCATTGGCGTGAAAACTTCATGAAGACACAATGATGGAGATCATGATGATGGAGATCATGGTGTCATGCCGGTGACAAAATGATCATGGAGCCCCGAAGATGAAGATCAAAGGAGCTATATGATATTGGCCATATCATGTCACTACTTTATATAATTGCATGTGATGTATATTATGTTTATGCATCTTGTTTACTTAGAACGACGGTAGTAAATAAGATGATCCCTTAGAATAAATTCAATAAAGTGTTCCCCCTAAGCGTGCACCGTTGCTAAAGTTAAATGGTTTGAAGCACCACGTGATGATCGGGTGTGATAGATCCTTACGTTCACATACAGCGGGTGTAAGAAAGTTTTACATGCAAAACACTTAGGGTTAACTTGGCGAGCCTAGCATGTATAGACATGGCCTCGGAACACAGGAGACCGAAAGGTCGAACATGAGTCGTATGGAAGATCGATCAACATGGAGATGTTCACCGGCGATGACTAGTCCGTCTCACGTGATGATCGGACACGGCCTAGTCGACTCGGATCATGTAACACTTAGATGACTAGAGGATGTCAAATCTGAGTGGGAGTTCATTAAATAATTTGATTAGATGAACTTAATTATCATGAACTTAGTCTAAAGTCTTTGCAAAATATGTCTTGTAGATCAAATGGCCAGCGCTCATGTCACCATGAACTTCAGCGCGTTCCTAGAAAACCAAGCTGAAAGATGATGGCAGCAATTATTGGACTGGGTCCGGAACACGAGATCATCCTCATAGCAGCCAAGAAACAATATGTCCTAGAAGCACCGCTAGGTGAAGCACCCATCGAGAGAACCAAGACATTATGAATGCTTGGCAGTCTCGTCTTGATGATTACTCCCTCGTTCAATGCGGCATGCTTTACAACTTAGAATCGGGGCTCCAAAAGCGTTTTGAGCAACACGGAGCATATGAGATGTTAGAGAGCTGAAAATGGTTTTCCAAGCTCATGCCGGGTCGAGAGATATGAAGTCTCCGACAAGTTCTATAGTTGTAAGATGGAGAAAACAGTTACGTCGGTGAGCACATACTCAAAATATGCAGGTTGCACAACCGCTTGTCCAGTTGGACATTAACCTCCGGACGAGGCGGTCATTGACAGAATCCTTGATCGCTCCGCCAAGCTACAAGAGCTTTGTGATGAACTACAATATGCGGGGATGGTGAAGACCATTCGAAGTATTCTCAATCTGAAGTCGTGAGAGGTTGAAATCAAGAAAGAACATCAAGTGTTGATGGTCAATAAAACCACTAAGTTCAAAAAGGGCAAGGGTAAGAAGAACTTCAAGAAGGGCGGCAAGGATGTTGCCACGCCCGGTAAGCAAGTTGCGGGAAGAAGTCAAAGAATGGACCCAAACACGAGGCAGTGCTTTTATTGCAAAGGAAGGCCCTTTGGAGCGGAACTGCCCCAAATACTTAGCGGACAAGAAGGCCGGCAACACTAAATGTATATTTGATATACATGTAATTGATGTGTACCTTACCGAGTACTCGTAGTAACTCATGGGTATTTGATACGGTGCCGTTGCTCATATTTGTAACTCACGGCGGGAGCTGCGGAATAAGCGGAGGCTGGCGAAGGGCGAGGTGACGATGCGCGTCGGGAATGGTTCCAAGGTCGATGTGATCGCCGTCGGCATGCTACCTCTACATTTACCTACGGGATTAGTTTTAAACCTCAATAATTGTTATTTAGTGCCAAGTTTGAGCATGAACATTGTATCAGGATCTCGTTTAATGTGAGATGATTACTCATTTAAATCCGAGAATAATGGTTGTTCTATTTATATGAGAGATATGTTTTATGATCATGCTCCGATGGTCAATGGTTTATTCTTAATGAATCTCGAACGTAATATTACACATATTCATAGTGTGAATACCAAAAGATGTAAAGTTGATAACGATAGTCCCACATACTTGTGGTACTTTGCCGCCTTGGTCACATTGGTGTCAAGCGCATGAAGAAGCTCCATCTTGATGGACTTTTAGAGTCTCGATTATGAATCATTTGACACATGCGAACCATGCCTCATGGGCAAGATGACCAAGACTCCGTTCTCGGAACAATGGGCGAGCAACCAACTTATTGGAAATCATACATACCGATGTATGCGGTCCAATGAGTGTTGAGGCTCATGGAGGATATCGTTATGTTCTCACTCTCTGATGACTTGAGTAGATATGGGTATGTCTACTTGATGAAACACAAGTCTGAGACCTTTGAAAAGTTCAAGGAATTTCAGAATGAAGTAGAGAATCAACGTGACGAAAAATAAAGTTCTTCGATCAGATCGTGGAGGAGAATATTTAAGTCACGAATTTGGTACACACTTAAGGAAATGTGGAATCGTTTCACAACTCATGCTGCTGGAACACCTCGGTAATGGTGTGTCGAGCGTCGTGTCGCACTCTATTGGATATGGTGCGATCTATGATGTCTCTTCTGATTTACGCTATCATTTTGGGGATCGCTCTAGAGACAGCTACATTCACTTTAAATAGGGCACCGTCTAAATCCGTTGAGGCGACACCGTATGAATTATGGTTTGGGAAGAAACCTAAGTATCGTTTCTAAAAGTTTGGGGATGCAATGCTTATGTCAAGAAACTTCAACTGAAAAGCTCGAACCCAAGTCGGAAAATCGTCTTCATAGGATACCCTAAGGAAACCATTGGGTATACCTTCTACCTTAGATCCGAAGGCAAGATCTTTGTTGCCAAACGGATCCTTTACGGAAAAAGTTTCTCTCGAAAGGGTAAGTGGGAGGAAAGTAGAACTTCGATGAAGTACTACCTCTTGAACCGGAAAGTGGTGCAGCTCGGGAAAATGTTCATGTGGTGCCTACACCTCTTGGAGAGAAATTAATGATGATGATCAAGGTACTTGGATCAAGTTGCTCTTGAACCGTAGGTCCACAAGGACACGTTCCACACAGAGTGGTATGGCAACCTGTCACGGAAATCATGTTGTTGAACAACGGTGAACCTTGAACTATGAAGAAGCGATGGCGGGCCAGATTCCAACAAATGGCTTGAAGCCATGCAATCCGAGATAGGATCCATGTATGAAAACAAAGTATGGACTTTGACAGACTTGCCCGATGATCGTGGCGATAGAAAACAAATGGATCTTTAAGAAGAAGGCGAGGCGGATGGTAATGTCACCATCTATAAAGCTCGACTTGTCGCTAAGGGTTATCGGCAAGTTCAAGGGGTTGACTACGATGAGACTTTCTCTCCGTGGCGAAGCTTAAGTCCGTCGAATCATGTTAGCAATTGCCACATACTATGATTATGAGATATGGCAGATGGGCGTCAAAACGGCGTTCCTTAAGCGGTTATCTTAAGGAAGAGCTGTATATGATGCAGCGGAAGGTTTTGTCGATCCTAAGAATGCTAACAAAGTATGCAAGCTCAGCGATCCATTTATGGGCTGGTGCAAGCATCTCGGAGTTGGAACATTCGCTTTGATGAGATGATCAAAGCGTTTGGGTTTATCTTGAGACTTATGGAGAAGCTGCGTTTACAAGAAAGTGAGTGGGAGCTCTGTAGCATTTCTCATATTATATGTAGATGACATACTTTTGATGGGAAATGATATAGAACTTTTGGACAACATTAAGGCCTACTTGAATAAGAGTTTTTCAATGAAGGACCTTGGAGAAGCTGCTTACATATTAGGCATCAAAATCTATAGGGATAGATCGAGGCGCCTCATAGGTCTTTCACAAAGCACATACCTTGATAAGATTTTGAAGAAGTTCAAAATGGATCAGTCAAGAAAGGGTTCTTGCCTGTTTTGCAAGGTGTGAAATTGAGCTCGGCTCAATGCCCGACCTGACAAAAGATAAAGAAGAGATGAGTGTCATCCCTATGCCTCAGCCATAGGATCTATTATGTATGCCATCTTTGTGTACCGGACCTGATGTAAACCTTGCCGTAAGTTTGGTAGGAAGGTACCAAAGTAATCCGGCAAGGAACCTTTGGACAGCGGTCAAGAATATCTGAAGTACGAAAAGGACAAAGGACATGTTTCTCGTTTATGGAGGTGACGAAGAGCTTGTCGTAAAGGGTTACGTCGATGCTAGCTTCGACACGGATCTGGATGACTCAAAGTCACAAACCAAATCGTGTATATATTAAATGGTGGAGCGATGGCTGGTGCATTTGCAAGCGAGCGTCATGGCGGGATCTACATGTGAGCGGAGTACATGGCAGCCTCGGAGGCAGCACATGAAGCAATTTGGGTGAAGGAGTTCATCACCGACCTAGGAGTCATACCCAATGCGTCGGGGCCGATCAAACTCTTCGTGACAACACTGGAGCTATTGCACTTGCCAAGGAGCCTAGGTTTCACAAGAAGACCGAGCACATCAAGCGTCGCTTCAACTCCATTCGTGAAAATGTTCAAGATGGGGACATAGAAATTTGCAAAGTGCATACGGATCTGAATGTCGCAGATCCGTTGACTAAACCTCTTCCATGAGCAAAACATGATCAACACGAGAACTCTATGGGTGTTCGATTCATCACAATGTAACTAGATTATTGACTCTAGTGCAAGTGGGAGACTGTTGGAAATATGCCCTAGAGGCAATAATAAAAGGATTATTATTATATTTCCTTGTTCATGATAATTGTCTTTTATTCATGCTATAATTGTATTATCCGGAAATCGTAATACTGCGTGTGAATACATAGACCACAATATGTCCCTAGTGAGCCTCTAGTTGACTAGCTCGTTGATCAGCAGATAGTCATGGTTTCTGACTATGGACATTGGATGTCATTGATAACGGGATCACATCATTAGGAGAATGATGTGATGGACAAGACAATCCTAAGCATAGCACAAGATCGTGTAGTTCGTTTTGCTAGAGCTTTTCCAATGTCAAGTATCTCTTCCTTAGACCATGAGATCGTGTAACTCCGGATACCGTAGGAGTGCTTTGGGTGTACCAAGCGTCACAACATAGCGGGTGACTATAAAGGTGCATTACAGGTATCTCCAAAAGTGTCTTTTGGGTTGACACGGATCGAGGCTGGGATTTGTCACTCCGTATGGCGGAGAGGTATCTCTGGGCCCACTTTCGGTAGTGCATCATCATAATGAGCTCAAAGTGACCAAGTGTTTGGTCACGGGATCATACATTCTGATGCGAGTAAAGTGACTTGCCGTAGCGAGATTGAGCGAGGTATTGGGATACCGGCGATCGAATCTCGGGCAACTAAAATACCGATTGACAAAGGGAATAGTATCGGGGTTGATTGAATCCTCGACATCGTGGTTCATCCGATGATATCATCGAGGAGCATGTAGAACCAACATGGGTATCAGATCCGCTGTTGGTTATTTCCGAGAGCCGTCTCGGTAATGTCGCAGATGTCCCGAACCCGTAGGGTCTACACATAAGGTTCGGTGATGCTAGGGTTGTATGAATATGAGTATGCAGCAAACGAATGTTGTTGAGTCGGATGAGATCCGGACGTCACGAGGAGTTCGGAATGGTCGAAGGTAAAGATTTATATATAGGAAGTCTTATTTTGACGGTCGCGGAAAAGTTTGGCGTTATCGGTATTATCTGGGAGTGCGAAAGGGGTCGGGGTCCCCGATGGAGTCCACCTGCGGGGGGCCACATGGGTTGTAGAAGTGCGCCTTGGCCTATATGGGCCAAGGGCACCATCTAAAGGCCCATGTGCCAAGATATTGGGGAGAGTCCTAAAGGGAAGGCACCTCAGGGTGCCTTGGGGGATGGACTCCTCCCCTCTTGGCCGCACCCCTTCCTTGGAGGAAGGGGCAGGCTCGCCCCCCTCTCTTGCACCTATATAAAGGGAGGTGAGGGAGGGTGGCACACACCATAAGCCTGCAGCCTCCTCCCTCCAACACCTCCTCCTCCTCCCGTGGTTGCTTGGCGAAGCCTGCTGGGAGTTCTGCTGCATCCACCACCACGCCGTCGTGCTGCTGGATCATCATCAACCTCTCCTTCCCCCTTGCTGGATCAAGAAGGAGGAGGCGTCATCCGCTCCGTCGTGTGTTGAGCAGCGGAGGTGTTGTCCGTTCAGCACTAGGTCATCGGTGATCTGAATCACGGCGAGTACGACTCCATCATCCCCGTTCCATTGAATGCTTCCGCACGCGATCTACAAGTGATATGTAGATGCAATCACTCTCCCATGACTCGTTGCAAGATGAACTCATAGATGGAACTTGGTGAAACCGTAGGAAAATTTTTAATTTTCTGCAACGTTCCCCAACACCTTGTATGTTTGAAAACCTCATTAAATTATCCGCTTCCTTTTGAATTTTGACACTTCAAAATCCTATAACTACGATTATTTTGGAATGGAGGAGCTAAATTTGAATCTATTTTGTACACAACTACATATGCTATTATGTACAAAATCAGAGCAAAGATTGGTACCCCCATAGTTTAGGTATGGTTTACAAATGCCATGATATCAAATTCAAATAATTGAATGGACTTCATGTTGAATTCTATTTTTTTAAACCACCTTAGGTTGAATTCAAATGTATACTAGTTCATAGGTAGCTATTTATAAATGTCCATTGTGTAACTTTCGTATGTATAATGTGCTTTACACACACAACATGAACTATACTCACGTTTATATTTGATTGCTAAAGCGATGCATTGTCTAGAGTTCAAAATACTAACTATGTGGATCAATTGTGTGAATAATTACATAGACATGCTCAAATTCGATAGAATCTAGATGTACGATGGATCAATGACCGCTCCTTACTTGAATTGCAAATATAATGATCCCATCCTAATATTTGGATACAATTTATATCTTTAATCAATGTGTAGAGCAGTCTTTTACGTGTAGTTTCACTCTACATCGGTGGTCTCTCACACATGCTCACACACTCTCTCCGAGGTGTCTTTCTCGCACACATTCTCTAGATATAACCCTCCCTCCCTCTCGTAACCATTTACAACTGTTTTCACTAACCTTTATCACAAGCACTCTTCCTCTACTTAAACATACACACGCACAATCCTCATCGACCCTTTCTATATACATGGACCTGCCTCGTGTCTCATGTACGCACATTATCTTCGCTTTGTCTCTCAAGCATTATCTCACACCTCTCTTCCTAATCGTGAGTATGATTCTAGTAGAGCATTACATAGGATGCCCCTTAAAGTTAGGTTGGATGAATAGTAATATCGAGAGATAGAGGGTTACCTTAGTTCGAGAACCTAGGGTTACAAATCCTAGCGGCTTTGTTAGTGGACACAGAGTCCTTCACAATTCTGCTATCTTTGTCTTGTCGACTAGTCATCCATGGGTCTTCCTAAATGTGTCATGGGCCGACCAATGTGGCGCTGGGGCGGAACCGAACAAAGGGCCTCACCTCGACCCACGGACCTCACGCGGTGACACACCATCTACCCCCACGTCTCATTATCTTCTCACACCCACACATACCAACACAAACACCACACACACAGAAAAATTCTCCTGGTGCCTCTATTCCCTCCCCCCTTGCATATACACACTCAAGGGAATGGAATCTCTTGTCGTGACGTGTCATATTCGTCTCTCTCTCTCTAGACCAACCTCATTTCTCGTGCTATCTCTCCTCCCCCCGTCGGCCCCTCTATCCATGCCTCTCTCGAATCGTAATACACACATACCTCTCTAGGCCCATAAATGCATCAACTACACATTCACACATGTTACATCCGTACCCCATTGATCTAAAAGCCCTCTCTTCACGTTTATTTAGCATACAACATTCATTTTGAATAAAGTGTGGCCAAAAATTATTTTAGAGTTTCTACATATATACAACATTACAAAGTTATATGGAGAATCTGACGCTAATTTGCATTGCATTGTGCCCACAATGATATTTATTCCATACTTTGTGAATTTGTATATTTTTATAATATATACAAAGTTAGTCATAATAAAGAAAGCGAAGAGCATCTCTCTCTCCATCGCATACCCCCCATGTCGTCCCTTTCACGTATGCACACAAAACTATCTCCATGTCCTCTAAAGTAAGCCCCAGAAAATTCACGCGTGTTTCATCTTTCTCTCGCGATATATGCAATGCGATCATTGTATTTGAAGTGAAAGCACGATACATACATTGGACTTCATAATCCACTCATTATGGTCACCGTTTACATTTAGTGGTTATTATCTGATCACGGGCTCACCGTACAACTTTGTATTTGCTCATGACATGACTAGTTGACGGTTGAGCGCTCACGTGGCACCTAATCTAGTGTTGAATCACATTATCTCACTAACATCGTGCCTACACATCGACTTGTATCTACTCTACATCTACACTATTATAAAATACATAACCATACACTCTTACAAAAACAGAGTTAGTGATGATGGTGTGCCTGCCATCCTGCAATATAGGCCGTCCGATTTATATCGGCGGATAGGAAAAAACTATGGCAGTTTTGCAAAAAGGTACCCACACACCTCTCCACATTTGCAAATAAGGCCTTCCCTCGTTCATCCTTTTCTCTCACAAGATAAACAAGTCATACAAATGCATCTTGATGTTACGTACAGCATACGAGCATCTTGCTAGTAAGAATGAAAACAAATGACAATAAAATATTTTGGCGGTGGTGCGAAGTCATGACCCATGAGCACTGTGGACAAGGTGTCCTTGTATTGGTATCTTTGAGCCGTCTGTTTTAACACACAAGAGCTGGTGTGGTGATTATACACATGCATGCGCATGCACGAACTCCATCCATGCAACACTCACACAAACACATGCACCCACGCGCATACGCATAACACTCCACGTACACACGCAGCCACATACGCACGCAACACTCCTGCGCTTTTTGCATGCGCATGCATGCACACACCGTATACACCACCGACCAACACACACTCTCACGCTCAAGTGCTCAACCTACGTGCATGCGCACATCAGAATACGACAAACACATACACAACCAGGTGATTCCCTCGCGCGGGTTGGAGCCTTGTCGCGCCTGCATAAATTTGTGTTTATCGACCTTTTCCCTATGCAAGCGGCAGGTGGGACCCACAAGGAGCGTGGTCAATTTAACTAGTCAACATGGCGCCACCACAGACTATTTGGCGGTCAGCGAGTGCAATCGATGCTGAGCTGTGAGCAAGTGACGGATAATCACCGCCAAAGCGTATATAGTGACCGTAATCAGCTTATTCGAAGTTCGGTGACCGTACTACGCTTTTCTCTCTGTAGGCCCTCCAAAACTACATCTCTACGTTCTCGCATGTTACATCTAACAACTATGCAATACAGCACTACTACTACACTCTAACACAATAAATCATATGTGTTTTAGTTTTACTAGATATCATATTGTTACTTATAATTATTCAGTTTGCATACATTAAAATTGCCTTTGAAATGTATGGCGGTATCATCTACTGCGTGGGAAAAATCCACCCTTTCTGTTTAATCGGGTTTGTATCGATGGATCGTGCAAACAGCAAAACTATAGTACTATCTGATACAAGTGACATTTCCTTTGGGCGTCGTGTCGTCTACTCCTCCGTCGTAAGAGTGGGCGCTCGCTTTCATAAATCTTCTAGTCCCTTTCACCGACATGTGGGACATCAAGCTACGGGTCCCCGTGCCATACGAATCTGATGCGAGCAGCGGGGTGAAGCACCCAGTCATGGCGCCGGCGTAATAATGAGCAATGAGGCGTCAAATCACAAAGCTGCACCTTTCCGCGATTAAGTTGGAGGGCGAAGTAATAATGCTAAAAAAGAAGTTGGAGGGGCGAAGCAACCATCATTTCACTCGTTGCTGAATCCGCTTCTCCCTCATCTTCTTCAACTTAACCACGTGTTGCTTCTGCCGTTGTTATGCCCCATGTGGGACACGGATCAGCTTGGTCGCTTCTCCCTCATCTTCTTCAACTTAACCACGTGTTTCTTCTGCCGTTGTTCTGCCTCATGTGGGACGCGGATCAGCTTGGTAAAGCACTGACACGTGGGACCGCATGTTAGCAAACCACCAGGACAACGTCCTCCGAAAATAAGAAACCTCCCCGCCATCAGCGGCAAAATCACCTCCTTTTACTAATCTTTGATTCTATAATTTTTAGATCAATATAATTGAGATTTGTATAGATAGCACACAGGAGCAAAACCAAGTGAGTGCGGTTAAGGGCATCCACAATGTGTAGCCAAATGTGAAAATAGCTTTTGGCATCGTGGGAACCATTGTGGATGGCGTTGCCAAAGCCAAAAAGATGGAACCGAAGCTCTCTGATTGATTGATTGAAGGAATAGAAAAATGCAACGTCTCTCCTCTTTCTCCCATGCTTAGGCGCATGTAGGAGTAGTACAATATAAACACGAGAGTCTACTCCCTGTCCCTTCTATCACAAAGCGGTGAGGCGTCAAATCACAAAGCAGACGAAGCAACTATCATTTCACTCTTGACTGACTCCGCTTCTCCATCGTCTTCTTGAGAAACCATCTCACCGCACTAGTACTCGTAGTAGTAGTACTAGTAAAGGACTTCTGGATGCAAATAAGGCGGTTGTCTCGAAGCTTGCGGTGACACTTGCGACCCACGACTTACCGTGGTCTCCCTCAATGGTGTTCTCCGTCGAGCGCACTTCACCAAACCACGACTTAAAAAAAAAGTAAATCGGCGTCACCGCAATGGGCAAGGAATTCAAATATAGTTACTACCTCCATTTTTTTGTACACAAGGCCAGTATATCAAAATTACAATTTACAAAGGGCCACTAACACTAATCGAGGCAAAATTGATGGGGTTAGAAACCAAGGACATTAATATCCCTGCATGCATGCGGAAGTGAGAAGGTTCGTTTGCATGGCGCTGCATTAATCAGCGATGAGGAGTGAGATGGTTAGCTCTTTGGTCTTTCGAGAAAAAAATCGCATTAATTGACACGTGAAGCGAGGATTTGTATCGAAGGAAAACCCGCCTTTCTTTTTAACACTAGTACTCCTAATGCGTACTACCTCCGTCTGGTTTATAGGTCCTTTTATAGTTTGTGCCAAATTTTGACTAAAGATTTAACTAACAAAATGTTAATGCATGTCAGAAAAATTATCTCATTGGATTAAGTATTTGAACATAGTTTTGAAAAATATAATGTTTGGTGACATGCGTGAACATTTTATTAGTTTAATCTATGGTCAAAATTGTACTTGCCTCAATGGGGACGAATAAACAGAGGTAATAATGATACTATCTGTTTGGGTCTAGGCCTTGCATTGCCAAACTTTGCCACACATTTTGCCAAGCTTGCCTAAAGTTTTCAAAATGAGAAGGAGGTACACTTGCGCCGCTACATGCGCGGTCGCACCGCACCCTCACAGTCGCTCCACTGCGCCTTGGTGCACCGCACCCTCACACTTTGCTCCTGCCGCATAAATCCAACCAAGGGCAGCACCCTCAACGACACGGGTTGTCGCATGTGAACAAACCAAACTCAGCCATCCTATCGCTGACACATAATTTTTGTTCATAGAGTATGTTTATCCAACGAGTATCCGTACAGCCCGTGCGGTGGTCATTGGGGAAGAAGAAGAGGCGAGGGCGAAGGAAAGAAGGGTTAGGAGGCGTGGGATATTCATCCAACCGCTGAAATGGTAGACTCAGGCGACTTGCATAACAAATAGTATGTTTTACACAGCAAAAGATCCATAATAATAATAACAACAACATAAAGAAAAACTATCACTGCTCGCGGAAAGAGGCGACCTCGTCGTCTTTGGCTGCCGGCCTTGAACCAACCGTCGCTGCCGGCGTGTGTCTCCGCACCGTGGTTGTCCTCGACCTCCGGCTACTCGTTCAAGCGGAGCATCGCGGGCTTCTGCAGACGAGCACAGCCAGTTCAATTCAAGGATGTCGGTTCCGCTGCAAGAGGGCCTCGATGGCAGCGGCATCCGCGCGCTCCGCGTCGAGTCGAGCCTCCGCCGCCCGGTTCAAGTCCAGGACTTCCGGTTCCGCCTGCGGAGGCGTCGATGAGGCGGCATCGCGCGCTCCGCATCGAGTCAAGCCTCTGCCGCCCGGTTCAAGTCCAGGACTTCGGTTCCGCCCGAGGAGGCGTCGATGAGCGGCATCCGCGCCCTCTGCGTCGAGTCGAGCCTCGCCGCCCGGTTCATGTCCGGGGCGTCGGTTCCGCTGCGGGAGAGGCCTCGATGGCAGCGGCATCCGCGCTCCGCCTCAAGTTGAGCCTCCGCCGCCCGGTTCACATCCACGACATCCGGTTCCGCTGCGGGAGAGCCTCGATGGCAGCGGCATGCGCGCCTCGCGTCGAGTTGAGCCTCTGCCTCCGGTGCTCCTTTAGTATCGCCATGTTGAACCGCTGGTCCGCTTTGCACCATGGGGACTCGGACGCCCGGCATGAAGTCGGCGTCCATCATCTCATACCCATCGGGGCCTTCTGCGCGCGACCTCCGAAGTGAACATTGGATTGGCTTCCTCCTCCTCGTAGCTTGGCTCCGGAGAACTTCGAGGATTGGCCCGCCCAAAGCGAGCTTAGGAGCGGAGTGCATGGCACCGACCGCCGCCCGCGATTCTCTGCGGCGCTCGGCGTCGACATCTTGTAGTAAGTGATCTTGCGGCGCACCATGGCTTTCCGGCGAACTAGGGGCGCTTGATGCGGGCTAGGGGATCGAAAGGTGGGGAATGGGCTGGAGATTTGGTGTGGTTTTAGGGTAGTGGCTGGCGTGGGCGAGCAGCGAAGGTTACGGTGTGAATAGTGGTTCGGTGGCGACCGGTCAATCGGTTTTATTGTACATCACTCTTGTCGCGTTCGCGTTGCAGCGCGCACCGCTGGACCCTCCGTCGCTCACCGAATGGAGCAGCGCTTCGTCTTGCGTTTTCGCTCGCTTGTGGGACCGCGATTGAGAGCAAACCGACATCCTCCCCTCCCCGCCCGCGTCATTTATTATACCACTACTCCCTCCGTTTTATGCGGAGTAAATAAAAAGAGAGGTATACTACGGATGAGGATCCTGGCGTGGCGAACCCATTGAGTAAGCGACATGCGGGGCCTAGCAAGCATGGGGTCCGCCGATAAGTGACGAAAGGGAGGGTAAGGCAGGAGACCTCGTCGGAGGATCCACTTCCACTACTACTCGACCAAATGTTAGAGTAATAATATATGACATGCAACTTACACAAATATTAGAGTAATAATATATGACATGCAACTTACACAAAGCATACAGGGTCTAATCGTTTTTGAGGCTAACTTTGACCAAATGTTAGAGTAATAATATATGACATGCAACTTACACAAAGCGTATGGTCAATTTAGTATGTGAAAGGAGTTTCCAATGATATAATTTTCACATTATACATCTCATGTACTCCCTCCGTCTAGGTGTGTAAGTCATCTTCTGAAAACCAAATAATCCCAAAACACGTAGGCGCGGTGCATTAACCTCGTTTCTTGTTTCTTGACATATGAACCAATAAGAGATGAGGGTGTGCATGCTTTTAATGACCTGAGACTATCAAACATGACATGCAGTGGTTAGTTCATTGCATGCAATACTATTAATTAGCAAATAAACATTAATGTCTCTCGTTTCCCCCTCCTTCTTGGTCACGGTGAACAGCCTAAGATGACTTACTCACCTATGTGAAAGGAGTACTATTAATCTTGTCAATAGTCAAATTGGAAACCATCTAGAGTACAAATCTAGAATGCGTCTGAATCTAACAATATTGATTGGGTGTTGTTGAATGTTGATACCTTTTTTATCATAGTAGAGATACTTTGACTACACATAAAACTTATATGTAAGGTAGAAAGGATAGGATGGAGTATATTATGCGTTCAAAAGCAAGCGAACATTGAATACCCTTTATATATGATTTGCGGATGCTATGATCACCGGTTCAAAATTTTGAATCCGCCTTAGGTATCACGTGCCCCACTCGTTCCCTCTCGATTTCATCTGGGGTCGGAGATCTATTGAAGAGGACTAGGGTGGGTACATGCGAATGATACTCGGCGGAATGTTCAAATGAGGCATGCGGGAGGATGGACTCGACTAGAGGCGACATGATCGATGGAGAAGAGGGATGGAGAGGAATGAGAAATAAGAAAAGCATACATGATTACACTTTAATGGCTCAAATAAACAATAAGTTGTCTCGCTTGGCCTACATAGTGAAAGGCCTAATGCGCATAGCGAACAACGGCCTTCGAATATGGCGGAAAACAGGGAAACCGACATGTGGGGCACACCCGCCGGATGACGTGGCAGAGACTAGTCAATGGAGGAGCTGGCCCGACCTCCTCGCCACCGACAACCGTTCATGTGGGTCTTTGGGGCCAACAGCGAGGCGCAGCTCAGCACCGCCTCTGGACACGGCGACCGCGGTGAGGACACGCTCATATCGTCGATAAACACGATTGGTTTCGATGTGCCAAGGGTGGCGTTTGTGCTGTGCACGACCAGCGATATGTTTGGTTTGTGCCCAAGGTTGCCCCATCAAAGCATTGGGTAGCCAAAATTTTGGTTGAGGTATTGGTTGCCCATGATTTGGCCGACATTGGCAAGAAAAATGAACTAGAGTTGGCTAGAGTTCATTGGCATGCCAAAGAAATGGCAACCATCAAACAAAGACCAATCTTTGGGTCATGACCAAAATTTTGGTAAGGTGCACTTTGGCGAGAATCCAAACACACCCCAACACCGCGGCTCGTCGCGGATGCAGGGGAGCTGCGACAAAAAATGGCGTCCAGCGGAGTGGTGTAGCAATGACCAACCCGGCTCGCATCCTCTGGACCTGAGACCATGTCGGGTCGTCTTGCTTTTTCAATGACATGCGGGGATCGCATTTGAGCAAAGGCATCTCCAACGTTTCCCGACCGCGGTGACTACCACAGCACACCAAAGCCCTCGTCCCTCCGCGCGCCCGGCGCTGGTGCATTCATGTCGTCCGTTCGTATGTCGTTGTTAAGAGGCTCGGTGCCGAGGAACCAACTCCGGCGACTTAATAGCGCACCGGACGCTTGGCCTCACGGAATCGCTACTTAAGCGGCAACGCCCAGCTAACCTCCACACCATAGCGCGCCGTCCTCCTACGACACCACATCCGCCATGACCACAAGTGCGAGCGCTCTGCGGAAAGCTTGTCTTGAGGATGAAGCTCGAGTCGCCGCCCTCGCTCAAGTCGCCTCTCGCGGCCTTAATAAGGCGTGGCGGACGTGGGCCAGCGACCGCTGGCGGTAAGCCCGCTGGCGGCCGGCGGCGGGAGCACCGTCGACCCCGCGTCCTACTTGCCGCCGTC
This sequence comes from Aegilops longissima, assembly GCA_021605205.1. Classification (NCBI taxonomy): domain Eukaryota; kingdom Viridiplantae; phylum Streptophyta; class Magnoliopsida; order Poales; family Poaceae; genus Aegilops; species Aegilops longissima. Next base: position 25,878 of record JAHIAM010003027.1, read on the forward strand.
AACGTCCGGCACCGCCGGTCGGGGACTCCTCCGAGGATGAGTAGGGCATGGGGCGGCAGGGCATGGTGTGCCCGGCGGTCCGTATCCGTGTTCTACTCTTCCTCGCATTGGAACCGCACCTTCACTTCACGGGTCTTGAACCCGCCCGTACATAGAGATCGCAGATGGAGGGCGTCGGTCGCCGCCGTAGAATATGTTTAGGGTCGGGTTTCTTTTATTTTTCTGTATTATAAAAGTTCGAAATGTAATGAAAATCTGCCGTGTTTGCATTAATCTCGGCCGGTGTATATGAACTTTCACAATAATATACATATTGTAGGAGTACTAGTGCACGGAAGATCAAGATCTTGTGGGAGAAAAGGATGAACGAGGGAAAGCCTTATCTGCAAATGTGGAGAGGAGTGCGGGTAAATTGTCATAGTTTCCTTCCTATCCGTTAGATATGTAAAGCTAATTCAGCAATCAGATTTGAGCGCTAAACGCCATCATCACCATCATATCGCGCGGGATGACAGGCACACCATAATCACCATCTCTGCTTTTTATTGAACCGAGACAAATCTAAAAAACCCAACTAAGCCAACCTCCCAGCATATCGGCGGGAAAAAGACCGGCAGCGCCGTTTTAGTCGGGATTACGGATTACTAGTAGTAGTACCGATGGATCGCGTGAAGCAACATTTTTTGAGGCGAAGCACCTAGTTTTAAAAGGAAAAAAGGCGGTACACTCACATCACTCTGTCGCGATCGCATTGCACCCCCACGTTCGGTCCTGCACATGGCTCAAGCATAAGCGGGCAGCGCTTGACTTGCCTCTTCAGCGACCGTGGGACTGCACTTGGAGAAACCGACCATCGCCAAACTCCCCCCGCCCGCGAAAATCCTCCCCCCCACAAAAATTCCCCCAAATTGATTCAACGCCCTTCACCAAATATTCCCCAAACCCCCTCCCCGTCCCCTCCACTCCATTCGCTCCGCCAAAGCCGCCCTCCTGCCGCGCGATCGTCGTCGATCGCGGTTCGTCGAGGGCGCACGGCGATCCTCTCGCTCCCGATGCGCTCTCGTAGACTGCGTCCTCTAGCCGCGCCGCCACCTCAGCTACGTTCTTGTGGGCGCCGGCGATCAGCGCCGCCGCCACCTGGCTACGTTCATGTGGAGACACCACGATGGTCAGCTTCTCCCACGGTATGTGCATTCTAGGCGAGGCCCCATTCATGTCGGTGTGGCGCTGAATGTTAGGCGATAGGCCTTTGTTAATCTCCTTTGTTTGCCAAAGTAGTTTCTTGTCAATATGCTCTCCTTAAAGCTTCCTTGCCTGATTACGCACTCAAATGCTTAGCTGAGATGGCATGCCAAGGCGATTAGTTGCTAAAATATCCTGCCATATATTTATTGTAGCGTGGATTGCCATGGTCTAGTAGCCAATCTGTTAGGTGAAATAACTCTACACGTTTTATACTCGATCTTTGTTGCTGCGATGGCCTTGATAGTTCGATGGCTGTGTGCTCGGGCTCATTATTTGCTGAAACAGCCTGCCATAATTTAGCACTCAAATCTGTTTGCTGAATTAGCTTTACATATATTTAGTTACTTAGATCTGCTCGTCCAAATATCTTGCCATAGCTTTAGACATCGACCTAGGTATTTTTTCTGGACTTCATAAAAAGCATATATGTTTTTCTGTAATATCTAGTAGAAGAACAATTTGTATGTCTAATGAGATGGACAGGACTTGGATAACTTCTGCTCGAAGATTCTCCGCTGCATATGTCGAGGGGTTGAAAACTTCATGAACTTTATCGAGCTGAGTACGGTGGTCCAAATCAGATGTGCTCTGCCCGTGTAGCAGTTGTATGAATTCAGTTACAAGACCCGATCAACTATGCAAAATCATCTACACTTGTATGGGATGTCGGTCACATATACTAGGTGGGTTCATCATGGTGAAGCTGTGAGCGTCAATGTTATTGACTACGTGGAAGCAGCGAGGTCACCATCTTGATCACTGATGCTCGGTGGAAGAGGAGGAAGAGGTGGTGGTGGTGGAGCGGTGAGTTTGACCAACATTGAAACAATGCTACTAAATGCTCGTGCATTCCGTGAACTTTCACTGCGAGAAGAAAAGCGGTGGGCCCGCATGTTGGAACAATGCAAGCGTTCTTTGTCACCCAGGAAATAAGCTGTCGGTATTCTCAGCTATGGTCACCTTTCTTCAAGTGAAGACATCGGCGGATGACCAACAAATCATTCGATGCGATGTTGGCTGCTTTCGCAAATCTTTCCCGGATGCATCGAGCTGCCACACACCTACGATAAAATGAAGAATTTCCTTCGTGCGGTTGGAATTGGATATGATATGATCCATGTTTGTAAGAATAATTGTGTTACATTAGGAAGGATTATGCCAACAAGTGAATGCGAAATGCAAATCATCAAGATGGAAAGATGGCGATCTTGTGAAGAGGGTTCCTCATAATGTTTTGAGACATTTTCCAATTACACCAAGATTGCGAGAGGTTGTTTCATGATCTTTGAAACAAGAGAGGATGTCTTGTGGCATTCTAGGAACCAGAGTCTGAGAGATCGAGAATGTAATGAGCCATCCATCTCATGGTAGTGAGTGGAAAAGCTTCAATGATAAACACAAAGAGTTTCTTCTTGACCAGAAACATTAGACTTGGCTTAGCGGATGGATTTAACCCATTTGGCCACAGGCGCCACATATAGCATGTGGCGATGCTTATTATCCTTACAACATGCCTCCAAATATACGCACCAAAGAATCAAACTACATGATGGCCTTGCTCATCCCAGGTCCAAAAAGTCACTGGAAAGGATTTTGATTTGTTCATGGAGCCTCTTGTGGAGGAACTTCAACAGCTATGGAAGGTGTTCTCACTCGAGACCTATATAGCAGCCCACCGGCTGATTTCTTTATGCGTGTTGTTGTAATTTGGTGCATCCATGATTATCCGGCTTTGGGCACTATGTCGAGGCGAGCGACACATGGTTACAATGCATGTGTTATTTGTGACGAGAATCATTGTCATACACAATACTTAGAAAGATCATTACATTGGACACGCGTTTCCTTGCCAAGGACAAGCCGCATCCTAGAAAATACCGAAGACATGTGTTCAATGCAAAGCATGAAAACCGTGATCGCCAAAGAGGCTCACCGCCGATGAGTTGCAAGTGGAATTAGAAGGTCGGGCATATTACACCGGAAACCATCACGGTAATGGTAGCGGGAAAAGGAAGCGTGCACGGTAAAAGAGATTATTGTTTACCCGAGGTCCACTTTGTGGGACTTGGAGTATTGGAAAGATTTGGATCTGCGGCATAATCTTGATGTGATGCACATCGAGAAAAATATATGTGACAGACATTATCGGCACACTTCTTAACATTGAAGGCAAGGCGAAAGATACCTTAAAATCTAGGATTGATTTGACACACAGGTATCGAGAAAGGATTTGCAGGTGCAAGATGAAGGTAAACCACGGGATATGGCACCGGTTGTATGCGTCTTGGACAAGGTAAAAGAAAAAGAATTCTGCGAGGTCTGTCACGTGTGAGATTCCCACATGGATTTGCTTCCAACCCTAAAAAGGAGAGTCGGTCTGAGATGGAAACAAGGTACAAGGGTTGAAAACTCATGACTGCCACGTCCTACTTCAAAGGGTTTTACTGTTATCCTTAGAGGATTGGGCATACGACTTATCTGAGCGATTGAAGAGTTGGGACAATTCTTGAGGAACTCTGCGATAGAAATATCAGGATAGATGCTTTGGGCGTCTTAGAGACAAGATACCAACTATCCTATCGACCTTGAAGATATATCCTCCAGCCTTCTTTGATGTGATGGTGCATTTGGCTGTTCATCTACGATGAGGCACTACTTAGAGGTCGATATAGTATGGCTGGATGTACCCTATTGAAAGGCGGCTAGGCACTTTCAAGGGCTATGTTAGGAACGAGCTAGACCGAGGTTCCATTGCGAGAGGCCTACATTGCTACAAAAGCGTTGACATTCTGCTCAAAATACATTGAAACAGTGATCGACTTAGCAAAGAGGTGGGTGAAGACAATCCGGGCTCAATGTTTTCGATTATTACATTAGAGTTACGAGGAAGAGTCGACAAGAGGACAAACCTAAAGATTTGGACAAAATGGTTTGGTATGTGTTGAATAACTGTCTGAGATACTACCTTATATCAAGTAAGTGCGATCTGCAGCTTATACATCGTAATCTACTAAACTTGCAGCACATTCTTATATATTTAGATGTTTGTGCGATCACTATGTTGTGCAGCATCTACAAGAGGAGTTCTTCCATAAAATCCAAGAAACATTGACAAACTGGTTATGGCAGGATTTGCGAAATGGTTCAAGAACCATGTAAGCTTTTGAAGTGCCTTTGTTAGTTTTTAATATATTGAGTACATAAGATGATCAGCTTGTCTATTTTCTAACCATAGGTTAAGAAGATGCGGGAGGATGGGCAGGCAGTTGATGATGCCCTTTACTCACTAGCAATGGGTCACGATACTTAGGTAAGACATTATGAATCTTGCGTTGTTGGAGATGTGCGCTACAACACCCTTACTTGCGAGACAAAGGCGGGAAGACACAAAACAGTGCCATCATGAGCACGGATCGTATGACAAAGAGACAACTAAAATGTATGCTAACATAACGAGACATTGTTCGATTGCGATATATCTCGATTTGAGGATCATCGGTGTGTGGTTACTGTTGTCTTTGTCGTTGGTATAACCTGTTTTCGAGGATCGCAAAACCCGAGTGATGATTATTTCAAATCCATCAATGTCAAAGCGGCGTACCGGACCAACGAGCCTTTTATTTTGGCAAATCAAGCAACATAGATATTTTTCTTGGAAGACACATTTGCACATAGCGATGGTGGAGAGTATTGCAAAGGTTTGAGCGAGAGAATTCGTTTAATGAAGTTGCACAACAAGATGATGCTTACTTGCTCCTGATGTACAAGATAACACAGATGTTCCTAATATCTTTGAGAACCATCCGTCAATGGCCTTGCGAAAAGATTGCTGTCGTCTTTGTGGACATACAAGAGTTGATCAAGAAGAAGCCAGCGTTCGAGGGGCGTTGAGGGCGAAGAAGAAGATGACACCGTGGGGAATTATGATTCAGATGATACACATGGCGAAGATGTTGGCGCTGCTGCTGCGGATGATGATTACATTGCTTTTGTCGTATTTGCTGTCGAAGCGTTTTTATCTACTATGTGAAATTGTGTTTGCTATGACAAGCTGAAACCTGATGAACATGTTGTTTAGTATTTCTTTGTGAGAACATCACTTGTTATGTATGCTGATTTGTGTTTG